>VZTV01056958.1:0-27758 GCA_013400875.1 Anhinga rufa
CCCACCCACCATGGGTTTACTCTCTGTGCATCAGCACTTGAAGTAGGCAGAGGTAAATGTTTATGACTTGGGTGTTTTGTTGGAGCTTGTTCTAGTTTCTAAACAAAAGCTACTGGTCTGCCACACAGCTGGTTGAGCTTTCTTGATTCCTGTTATGTTTGTATGTCATTTCCACGTCTTCTCATGTGCCAAATACCTCCATCTTTTCATTTTAACCAGTAGCTTTGTGCAAGTAAAAAAAAAAAAAGCAAAACAAAANAAAAAGCCAAACAAAAACCCCACAAGTTGCCTTACTTTTGCTGTCCCAATTCTCTCCCCCATCCCACAGGGGTGGGGGGAGTGAGCAAGCGGCTGCGTGGTGCTTAGTTGTTGATTAGGGCTAAACCATGACAAGTGCATCATAGTATATTTACATATACAGGCTGATACAGGCTTTTTGCTTTATTTTTGCTGGCTGTTTCTGTAGCGATAATTATGGTTAAGAAAAAACACAGATGACTGATTCTACAAGTATACTTGCAATCTCCTCATTTTTTTCCATTATGGAAAATCCAGTGTTTGGGTAATTTCATGATAAAGCATGTGTACATTAGCATTGTTAGCAAGATGTTTGTTGGCTTCAGTGGACTAAGATTTTGGTCTTAAATCCAGAATTATGATAGGCATGAGAATGCACTGTACCATGTTATCACTATAGTTTGCATCATATTTGGATTATCAAGTTAGAAAGAATGGTATTTGAAGCCAATATTTCTGTATACAAGTAATTTAATCTAGTGCAGCACTATTTCTGAATGATTTTTAAATGCCTTGAGGCCACAGACCAACAGACCCACATGCCTGCCCTAACATTAGCTAGTAACCTATGAGCAGTCTTGGAAGTATATGACAACTGCAGAGAATGAGGTTCCTTTTGTGCTTGAGATGACCAACTGTGACCTCAGCAGTGGCTGCTGCAGAAAAAAAGTGCATTGTGTCTCTCATACAGTATCTAGTCTGTCAGAAAATCTTTTGAACTCCAGGAGTGTCAAGCCACACTGTTCAAAGGAATTAAATTCAGGTGAAGAAATAAAAGGCATAAGCTTGCTTCCCAGTATTATATGTTCAGCCAAGTCACAACTTACAACAAAAATAGAAGCAGTTAAAAGAAAATTCAAATCAGAAATATCAGAACCTTTTCTTGCTTCTCTATTATGTACTTCAATAGGCAGCAAGCAAAGCAGCCTTCCGCAATAGCAGGAAAATAATCCACAGAGTACTTCCCACACCGCTCCCTGAGGCCTGATGTGTAAAGCAGACTCCCTCCATGAGAGAGTGACTCAGAAAATGAATTGTTGGCTTTATACAACAGACCTGTGTTAAGCCTTCGAGACTGTAAAATTTAATCTCTGTCCTTAACCTTTGAAGTATGGGTAATGTTGCAGTAAGCAGTCAACCTAAAGAACACAGAGAATATTAATGTGAGATTTGGGCTTTGTAAAAGAAAAAAAGGAAGAGGAACACAGTTAAAATTATCAGTCTGGGAAAGGAAGAATAGGGGAAGGAAAGACAGGTTGGGGAAATGGCCAGGGGGAAGGTAGTGTTACAGACATCTTTCTGCTTGAGGCTCCAGCCTTCTTCCAAATTCTGATTCTCCTTGGGGAGAGCTTCTGAAACACAGCAGACCCTGTTTGCCTGGAGCCCTGACTCAAAAGAAGCGCAAGACAGCTCTGTTCCAAATGTTCTTTTTTTCCCCATTTAAAGAAATTATGGAATCCCTGGAGATAAGTACCTTAATCTGGCTTTCACTTAGTGTAGAATAAAATCCTCTCAGCCCTTGTGTAGACAGCACAGAAGAGGAAGCTGGAAAAAATGGGAAACATTGCATGAGTTCAGAAAAAAAATATTATATATTTCCCATTGACTCGCAGAGAATAAGCATGAGTCAGAAGACATTATAGGTGTGAATAAGGAAGCAAATTAAATATAGAAAGGAAAGAGCAAGATGCAATAGCGGGACATATGGAAAAGAGTTTCATAGAGGAAAACAGCTGCAGAAGAGAAATTACAGAATAGAAGATGAACTATGCCAAAGAGGATAAACAGAGATCAGAAAGTAAATGCTAATTGACTCAGAGCAGAATTCCTGTGCTATTTAATGGGTCAATAGCAGTGCTCCGTGGAGAAGCTGCCATCTCCTGAAGGTATCTGAGTGGTGTATGATGGTATAGAAGTATACGGCAACAAAAGATCTCAAATTATCAATTCACCCCCACTTTCTACCCCATCACCACTGGAAGAGGAAAGAAAATCAGTGAGGGGAAAGCAAGTGGATTTAACACTGTGCATATTTTGGGCGCAAGCACCAAAATTAGCAAGGCCTTGCTGATAACTAAAACTGGTCTGATATTTAACTAGAAGGATTGGGTTTGATGGTTTTTATGGAATTCCATCACTGATACGACCATACTTCCTGAACACACACCATTCCCAGAACCCGGTCAACCAGCAAAGTCACACTATTCAAGTGGTCATTGTACTCCCAGCAAGAAAAAATCATAGGTCCTGGCTGCTGCTCTTTCCTCTGAAAACAATTTTCTTTGGAAAGATTTCCTTTTGAAGAATATATTATTCAGTTTTCAGTAGTTGTGGATTTGGAATCTCTGTTCTGTCTGTCAGCCTGGAATTATCTGTGAGTAGTGTCTGTCATTCACAGTTGCTGTTGGATGGAGAACTTTCTGCTTTTCTTATTCATTTGACAGATGTTGTGGGTTAACCCTGGTAGGCAGCTAAGCCCCACACAGCCACTCATTCACTCCCTGCAACAGGATGGGGAAGAGATTTGGAAGGGTAAAAGTGAGAAAACCCTTGGGTTCAGATTAAGACAGTTGAATAGGGAAAGCAAAAGCCATGCATGGAAGCAAAGCAAAACAAGGAATTCATTCACTACTTCCCATCAGCTGGCAGGTGTTCGGCCATCTCCAGGAAAACAGGGCTCCATCATGCGTAACGGTTACTTGGGAAGACAAACGCCATGAATACTCCCCCTTCCTCCTCCTTCTTCCCAGCTTTTATTGCTGGGCATGACGTCGTATGGTATGGAATACCTTTGGTCAGTTTGGGTCAGCTGTCCCGGCTGTGTCCCCTCCCAGCATCTTGTGCATCCCCAAGTCACTTACTGGCAGGGTGGTGTGAGAAGCAGAAAATGCCTTGATGCTGTTAGCACTGCTCAGCAATAGCTAAAACATTGGTGTGCTATCAACATTGTTTTGGTCACAAATCCAAAACAGCATGATACAAACTGCTATGAAGAAAGTGAACTCTATCCCAAATAATACTAGTACACCAAAAGATCAAACCCAGGCTGCTGTTAATAAACATAATTTTGGCCTACCAAACCTGATTTCAGGCATCTTCAGATTAAAGTGGTCTGCCTTACATGGAGCAGTGATCAGCTAGACACTCGTCTAAATGCTGTTGGTGTTGGTAGACATCTCCAGTTCATGGGAGGTTTGTCAGGCAGGTTTAGTACCTGCTGCAGAGTGTTTTCTTAACTGCTGGAATTGTGAAGTGAGTAAAAATGGATGAGACTAGTGACACGAACCCACACAGGCAATGTCGCCAATTCACTTAACTCCTTTGCCAGGTCTCTTCTAATAAGTCCTGGAAAGAAAAAGGCACTCCATAAATTTTCCCCCCAAAGCCAAATCAGACAGGGACAAAGCAGGGTAAAGTGCCCTCAGAATCACCCTCCTAGGACTGTCTAGACACCCTTCTGATTTTCCTCTGTGATTTCAGCTGCTGCACTTCCTGCAAAGCTGGTACTCCATTCCGCTCTCTTATGAGCGGAAACTCTGAGCGTAGGAAAGAAAGCAGGATGAGATCAAGAGTAGGGCTTTTTTTGTGAATGCTGAACAGAATCCAGAAGGCACGCTCTGTTTTTCATCCCTAATTGCTTACTCTTGATTTTTGTCTCTGGTTTGTTTAGCCTGCTAAGTACTTTTTTTGTTTATTCTGACTACTCCTTATTAGGTGGTGTTACTTCTGTGTTACCGTTCACTAGCACTTCTTCCATTGATAAGATTCCTAACTTTACCCCAACTTCAAACGAATAATTACTGATGAAAGGCTTAGTCTTTTCATGTTTCTAATTCAAACAGCACTATTTTGTTAATTGCCTTGCTCTCAAAGTAGGAATGTGGTGCAACGGGAATCTCAAGGAAAGAACAAAGGTTCCTCAGGACCTTTATTGACCTGAAGCTCCTGAACTAGGTCACTTGAAACAGTATGGTGACAACTCATCTAGGTGGGCGGATGTGATGTGATACATCAGGCAGATAGATAGATAACACACACACACATCTTAGTATGATTCAGATTTTCCTGAGTGTGTTCCAGTATTTACTTTCTTGAAAAAAAGATGTGGTCTGCGTATAATTCTGACTCGTAGCCCCTCCTGTGAGTTATCAGGGCTTGCCTTCTTTGCAAAATTAATTCAAGCATTAAATTTTTTATTTATTCCAGAGTGATTTCTGTCCATATGCACAAATTTCTCCTTAGCTGTGGTACCCTGTTCCCCAAAAAGGAGATAGGGTCTTACATAATTTTGCTCCAAAAGATGCATTAGGGCTTATTTTCAGGGGGATGCCCTATTTTGCCATAAACAACAGTCTACATTTATTCTTGAACAACAAATCAACATTTATTCAAATACAGCCATGTCATCACATTCTGGAACATCATCATATCATCGTGAATTTCTTATGACTGTTTCCTTTTTCCACGTACAACAATCTACATTTACCGATATTCATGAACAAAAATCAACATTTATTCAAATACAGCCATGTCATCACATTCTGGAACACGATCATAACTCTCCAAACCTTGTATTTCATCGTGAATTTCTTGTGTGACTGCATCACTCCTGTCACAGGCGCATTACATGCTGCCAGGTCCCTTGGTGTTCCAGCTGCTCCCTTCCACGTTCCGCTGCAGCCCAGTGTAGCGGCTGGCTCCCCCGGTGACCAGAAGCAGCCACAACGCTCCAATATAATGGGCTCCGGAGGGGAGTGATGCCCGCGGGACTACCTGAGCTGTGTGTGAGAGCCCGGCACTTGCCAACTCTTATTGTTCTGGGTCTCATCTCGTGGCGTCTTTTGAGTGCGATTCTTTTGGGGGTGTCTGCTTTCCTTGGTGAAGGGCCTATCTGTCCTGCTGCATTCTATTGCCAATTGATTTTACTTCTTTACATGTATAGCTGCCTGGACACTATTAAATTGACTTTTTTAATTAACTGTAACTAGGGCTTATTTTTGGAGTAGGGCTTATATTTGAGCATACTAAAAAAAGTCATGCTAAGTCTTATTTTTGGGATAGGTTTTATTTTTGGGAAAACATGGGTAGCACCACTCTCTATAAGTGGCCCAAGAGTGGGCTGGTTAAACCTTAGGTCGGCACAACTTACCAGCTGCTAACAGGATGGGTCCAAGTTGCAGTCGCAGGACAGGACAACTGCTGTGACATGAGTTGTCCAGTGTCTTCCCACAAGTCTTTTTCCTGCTGTCCAAAAGGGCAGACATCTTCTTCCATTCACCTTGGTAAAGGATCCAGCATCTGGCTCTGTGTACGGCAGGGCTTATAATTTGGGGATTTATTACAGGAAGTCCAAACACCCCTGACAGCAAAGTGCAATGCAAACACAGACTTTGTGGCTGCTCTCGCTGGAGCTGAGCTACCTCAGTTGAGGTCTGCTAGGAAAGCATTCTCTTGACTGTCCTTATGCCCAACAGGATAAAACTATAAATTTATTCAGGTACACTGCAAAAATGCAGCTTCTGTGGGTTTAATTCTAACTTTGTTTCAGTGGTAATTCACCATCTGGAAATGCAACATCTCACTGCTACTTGCTGTCTCTCTTGTTTTGTTTGGTGTTTTTTGTTGTTTTTGTTTTTGTTTCTGTGGGGTTTTGTTTGTTTGTTTGTTTTTTCCTTTTTCCTTCTGAGTGTAAATTATAGGCAGATTTTGTAAATGAAGGGGGAAAAAAATCTCTGGAGGGGCTGCCTGTTTTAGTTTTTTTGCACTTCCACACATCCAACTCTGATGTCTATGAGGTTCCCAGTTGGTCTCACCACCTTCCTCTTTCCCATGGGAGGGGCAGCATGGAGGCCACCCAGCTTCTGCAAGTGCTTACAGCTGCTCCCATGATTTCCGGGGGACTCTATCATGGAGGGCACAAGGAACCTACCTCATACACAGGCAACTGGTTCAAACAACTTGACTTTTCATGCCACTGATCCATGTGGCATACATGGATTGAACAGATATGTGAAAGCCCATCAAAGTTATTGGTGAGGGGAAACGAGAATATTCCTTCAAATGTTCCTTAGGAAGGACTCTTCTGCCCTTCCACATGCCCACACTGGTAGACAAGTCGCCCTATGACTTTCAGGTTGGAAGGTTTATGACCAAACAGAAGTTCTTCATCCAGTAGGTTATAACTGCTCAGCTGAAGAAAAACAGAGATGTGCAAGTGTGTGAGAGAGAAAATCTTGAGTAAAGTTGTGCTGCTTTTACCTAGGACTTGGTTTCTGTAAATTGCTGAGTCTGTTGGGTCCCTGGACATTTTGTCTCCATTAAAGAAATGCAAATAAGGAAGTAAACACAAGTAGCCCTGACAACATCTGATAGAGAGGAAAGAGGAGAAGAGAGCAAACAAGTCTAATTGCTTGATAAAGAAGGGGCAAACCAGAAAATATTTTTAATGGATTTAGAAAAGAAACCCTCAGATTATTTAAACATCCTTCCTGAGTTCAATATTCAGTATGAATAACTTTGAACTTCTCTAAGTCACCAGTGTTTTTTTAAAATTTTTATTAAGTTCTGTCCAGAGTTTGACAGAGTTTGACTGCACATTCCTTTGAACATGCAGAATTTACAGGTACCTGTTCAGTGCCTCTGCTTGGGAAACACAAGTGTTTGAATGGAGTGTAGCTGTGGTCATCAGCAGACAGATTCATCTTAGGGAGATTTCTTTGTCAGCTGTTCCAAGCTCACTCAAGAATTAGAAACTGGGTGTGTGTGGGAATCCAAAATATAAATTAGTCATTTGGTGATCCATGTTGCAAAGCTGGGATTTTCCTGAGTATATTAACAAAAAAAATGAAAACCTGACCACGTCTATCTGTTGGGAGCTTCTTCATGTAGAGCCAGATATGCTCTACGTTTATAAGCAGCAGTACTGGCTGTACCTGCCTTTGGTGCTCCCCAGCACAACACGGTGTACCAGTCCCAAACACATACTCACCCTCATTGCTTACACCTAGGTGAATTAAGTTACACAACTCTGTGCTTAGCACCAGATTAAATGTAGTCTGGATAAACAAACATAATGTATTTCAAGTTGCTTTCTGATTTGAATACTTCTTTTGGTGTCTTTTAAAGAAGAAATTGCTTACCTGGAACAGTGCACTCAGACTCCTTTAGCTAAAAGGTGATTCATATTGGTTTTTTTATGTATTCCGTCTAGTCCCACTGCAATACCTTAACAGTTTACTTATTATTTTTATGATTAATCCTCTATTTCAAAGATGGGGATGAGCTATCTATTATTATTGTTATTAGCAGAATTAATATGTCCCAAAGGGTTTTGCTAATATTTCTACTACTGGTAGGTGAGGAGTACCCTGATAAGTAGTAGAAGTTAGTATGCGGATACTCATCTTGACAAAAACTTTCCAGAATGAGTCAATGCAAATCTGTGCAGCTAAAAATAAACAGCTAATGTCACCCATTTCCTAAAATGTGAACACTACATTGGTGAGCAGAAGCCTTCTGTATGAATGCTAAGATGAAGCTTTGCTTCATGTAATACACTGATTACATTTGTGACTTTGACCAAATAATAAATGAAATTTAATTTCTGAGCATTTATGGTCATGAGTTTAATTTCAGTAGTGCTGAGATGGTCAGTTAACACCTTTTGAGGGTTCCTAAATACCAGTGATTACAAGTGAAAATTTAAATGTATTTGCATGAATTTTGGTGTATAAGTTTCAGAAAGTTTTATCTGTGTTTTTGTTCTTTGGTGTAAACAGGGAGTAACACCAGTAGTGTCAAAACAGAATTACACAATCCAGTTTGGGGTTTCTTTGCAGTCATAAGAGATTTCTTTTGTAAGTACCAACCAGTGTTAAAAGGGCCACGCAGATTTTCTGAGGGATGGTGCCACATGTTGGCAAAGTATTAATACCCTCACATGATGATTTACTATCAATCTGTTTTTTAAAATCAGCAATATTTTAAAAGGTGCATGCAGTGGCTTGGAGGTTGTGGCAGGAGGGTGAGCCCACTGAGTGCTGCTCATTAGCATAAAGGCAACCTCAGCCGGCCTACTTATCTCAGTACCTGCCTCCAGACATCCTCGGTATGCATATATTTCCACACATGTGAGCCAGTTTTCTCTTCAGAGACTTACTGTCTTCTGTTTGCTGTTCTGTTCATCAAATTTGGAAAGTATTTCTTCAAACTGGCAGACATAATTACGTTTGAAATCCTCTTTCATTGTCCTCACACCAAATCAATATACTATATTATTCACAGACTAGCTAAAGCTTTTACTTCAGGTTAGGAGTAACTACTACTTAATAAGAGAGTTCAGTTCTGCTGAGAGTGCCTAATATTCATTTGGCTGCATATCAGTTTCAGCCACTGTAGTCTCAAGCTGAGAATAAAAGCCTCATTCACTCAAATGATTTTATTTATTAGCCTCTTAAAAGTTTCCATGAGTATGTGCTCTGGACTTTTCAACAGAACTGTTATTTTTCTCCAGTTTTACTCCTGTTCACATTAATTTCGAGAGGAGTAAAGTCTGTGTCATTGTAGTCAGGCCTATATAACTATTTTGCCCTGAATCCTCATTCCCGGATTAAAGTCCCAGAAGTGACTTTAGGACCAAATCATAGTCCATTGGGACACCCTTTACATTCAGTGAATTCCCTTCAGATGGATGCAGAAGTGAGCTGGCAAGGCTACAGTCTCAGACTTGAAAGAGCCAGGGTATTTACAAATGTTAAATATATGTAAAAGGAGAGATGTAGAAGCTGATCTAGTCCATGAAAACAAATAAGAAACAATAATGAGAATTCCCTGCTTAATGTGATAAGCATTTCCTGAGGGTTGTCTGCTCTAATTCAGGCAGCTCACTGTGAAGTGTATCATGGCTTCCAAGATAAGGTTGTTTTGCATCCTAAGGGGATGGGGCATGGAGTACTTGTATTCCACTAAAGACAGAGAAGAGGTCCATAATAAAACCATATTTTTCCTCTGGGGAGCTGCAGTTCATTGAGAATAGACCTGACAAAATAATGGGCAGCCTAGGGCTTGGACCTAAAAGTAAAAGAGGGTACCCAGGAAAGCATCTGCAGACACAGATTTAACTTTTAAGAAATCTAGGAAACAAAGTTTCAAAGCTAGATGCAGAAAACTCTGGCAACTCCACAGTGTCAGTGAGTAACCCAAAGAACTGGGACGGTTCATGATACATCCCCATCCTTGAAGAGCACAGTGCTTGCCTTTTGTTTACTATAGTTGTGACAGGAATAGTTGCCATTTGCTATAAACAAGCATATATGAAACCAGTGTTGTAATATGCTGTTGTGTGCAATTAATTTAAAGCTCATTGGAAGCTTGCTGGATAGTACCTGCATTATTCTGATTATAAGTTGACTCACAACAGCATTTGATTTTACACTTAGGTTCAGTTTTATTCTTTTCTGGGCACACCTGCTGCTGCTCCGATCCTCAGCTCTGCTGGTGTCCATGATTTTTTTGCTGTTGCCAGCATCACCAGTGCCGCTGCTCTTGCTACCCCTCTGGTGCGCCTGGCGTTGCTGCCCCTGCAGAGGATGGAGTGGGAAGAGATGTGGCAATGGCAGCAACGCCAGCAGCCGTGGCAGCAAGGGTGTCAGGACAAGCCTCTGAGCAGGCAGGTTTGTGCCATGGCCCTGCAGCTTTCCGGACAGCTGGAGAGGGCTAGATAACCAGGTGTCATTTGATGGTTTTGTGGCTGTCTGCTGAAGTGACATCTTAAGAGTTCTATGTCGGGTACCTAACAGACAATGGACACATACTGAACAATCCAGACCAGGTTAGCCTGGGCTGTTGGGGAAAAGCAGATCTGCAGTCTGCAGGCTAACCACCGAAAGTAAGTGAAAACAGAAAGATGATAAACAAGAACACAGTGACCTTGGTGGGCAGCCTGATAGTCAAGGACGAGCACATAGTTTGGTATTTGTTACTCTCTGTAAAAATAACCATTACTAACTTTTGTAAGCAACAATCAGAACACAGTGTAGACAAACACAGATTGTTATATTAGTGCCTTGATTCTGTAATAAAGCTGACATTTGCTAGATCATATTGATCGTCCGCTGTGTCCGTGACTTCCACGTCTACAGTTCTACTGTCAGGTGGCCAGTTGTAGTGGGGATTGGGTTTTTTTTCCTTTTGTGTACAGAAAGAGCCAGCTTGTAAGCAGGACAATAAAGTAACTTATAGTAGTTTGAAATTTAACACCTGGCCAAATCTAAGTATCCTGTTGTTATTCTGCAGTCAGCATGTTTAGCAGCATTCAGAAACACTGACTGAAGAGCCTAAGAATTGAAATGACCTATTATGGCTGGCCAGCACTGAGATTGAGTTTATCATTAAAGCAAATTCATTATCCATAGAAATATATATCTGAGTAATTTTAGACTGAAAAAAATTATCCTAGAAAGACAGGGTGCTCTGTAAGAAATTAGATCAATAAAATGTTTGAGAGTGTATACACATTTCCTTAGCATTTCCCCATTGCTTTTAAGAAAGTTAAATGTAAATGTTGGTTAATAAAAGTAAAAAAGCTATTGCATCCCTTTTAAAGCCAGGGAAATTAAAGCAAATATAGCAACCCTTCCAGTACTAGTAGAACATCTGTGGAACTGGAATTTCCTGGTGACTCTTGGCCTCTATCAAACTGCAATTTACCGAACAGGTTTTGTTTCTTTTTCAAAACCTTACCTGGCATAACAATTACCCTAAACTTTTCAAGAATTTTTTTAAATATAAATGAATTCTTGGCTTTCTTTTCTGACCTCTACTCTCCTATGAGCCTTAAACAAACATGCTTATTGCTGTGTGGTCCAGCCAAGAAAAACAATTGTATCTTGGTTTTCATTAATGAGGTTAAAAGCAGGAATTCGTTAGGACAGGTCTTTTTCTGCATACGGGTAAATTAGTAGTGTCGTTGTACATCAGGGCTTGCTGCAGAGGTAGTTTCTATTTAAAATGAAAACATAAATGGAAAAAAATCAAAGAAATCAGCATGGGATTGCTTTCAGGAGTGACAGATCTGAGATAACTCTTGTAAAGTACTAAATGAAAGCATGATATTTGCATGATATAAGGCTCTTTTTGAGTAATGCTCTATCGAGACTCTTTTTATACTACAAAGAAATTTCCCTGATCTACAAACGAGGAAATTCCAGATGCAAAGTAATGGAAAAATTAAGAACAAAACAAGAATAATTTATCTCTGATTTGGTTTGGTTAACAAACTTCCAAATCATTATTGCCCTGCATTTTTTAATTTTTAATTTACTTAGTTCCATAATATTCATAGTTATTTTCTGCCATCATGTTCAGTTCTGTCTTTTTTTTTTTTCTTCTTTTATTTTTTTGTCCTGTATGAGTAATTCTCTCCGTCTATGGATAGACCAAACCCTGGAGAATACAAAGTACTGCTACCCAGATGGAGCTAGTCAAGATATTGATCTCATTCCCTGTATGATACATCTGCAACTGTCTTTCTTTACCCAGGATTTATAAACAAGATTGGGATTACCTAATATACCTGCACAGGAGACGAGGTGAATCCTTACTCTGTTCAGTCTTCTCCTGTGAGTACAAGATTCAGTGTTGAGCCTAGAAGGTCTTTGAACAAGTCATCAGTCATCATAACAAATTACAAGTGGGTAATATACATGACACGAATTCTAGGCACCAAACTTCCCAAAGGTATTGCAACTGCTGACGTGACTTCCCATCATTTATTACCAGATGGAGAGAGAAAGGGAGCTGGAAATAAGTAAATGTACAACCCTGGAAAAAATTATATTAACCCAGGTAGTGTTCTCTGAGGCTGCCAGTCTGTCCTTGCAAAGACAAGCAGGAAGATGCAAAGCTGAAGACCGGCTGAAGCAAATGGAGTTGAAATTAGCTCTAGAGTAGCATCTAGGAGACCCGGCTGGCATGAAGTCCTCTTGTGCACCACACCAAGCACTCTGAACTTTGGAGCCAAAAAGGCATCTCAGGTGACCTTAACAGTCCTGATGAGGTTATGGATGAGATGGTATCTGAGACCAATTTGTTCCAGACAGCTTGTCCCTGCATTCAGAGCAAGGCTAATAAACAGAGGACTGGAGAAATATGAAAGGAAAGCATGTTTGACTGAAGTAGATGGTACTTGTTGATTCAAAGTAAACTAGGGAAAAAGGACTTGACATGCTGGTGGGTTTGGGATCATGTTTCTTCAGGGGACTGTAAGTTTAATTCTGAATTAGATCTACTAAATGATGAGCACGTGTAAAGCAGGATTCAGGCACTTTGCTGTTGAATGAGCCCCAAACTGCAATCTGTTTCTTTCCACAACCAAGTGTCAAAAATAAAACCTGCTACTCAGTTTATACCTAAAACTACCTGAGCCCAAGCTGCTCAATACCTATCTGTTGCTTGAGTCCAGCCGGATCCAGATACAGGGGAGATAAGCAGATCTCTAGGGATGGAGCTAAAGGAGATTTTCTTTTGTATTGATGCAGCTGGACCCCGTTAATATGCAAGCTTCAGTGTCTGCTCTGTGAACACAATATACACCTACAAATGTCCTTCTTAAGCTTTGAGCATTCAACTTCATATGTCCTCTTCCCTGGAAAGGGTCCTCACCACTGGGAGAAGCTTAGGCTCAGGGCTGCTCTTCTGTCAGTCTTGTATGTAAAATAAAAAGCAGTGCAGGGGCCATGGGGGAAAGCTTTTCTCCTCTTCCTGTTATTTCATTCTTTCCAGGCTTTCTTAACAAATAGTGTGACCATGTCTGGCATTTGAAAAATTATGTCTTGTACAGTGTAACGGAACCTCTCTTTATTGCCAAGACATCGTGCCTTTTTAATTATTTTTTTTTGTGTTTACACAGGTATGCATCTAACTAAACACAAACATATATTGCTGTACTTCTTTTCCATTTCTCTGTCATGAAGACAGCAGTGCTTTTTAATGGTTTAATTTGTAATGATAGTCTAAATAAAAAGTTTTTAACTGCATAAAGGTCTACACTGAATGAAGGCATAAAACTACATTGATTTTTTTTATTATCTAGTGAGAATAATGTACTATTATATTTTTAAATGCCCACTTTTAATTTTTATAAATGGCTGACATTGCAAAAATTGTGCATGTCCGCTTGTGACACTACATGATCCTGGGAGGATCGGGACAAAGATAAACTGGAGGAATTTAAGAAAAATTTAGTGGTCAAAGCATAGCAAGGTAAGGGCAGCTGGTTACTGTTAGGCTTCTGTTTAAAGATTGCCTGGTACTGTTAGACTCCCGCCTTGTTTGGCTCTGTTGAAGTCAGCCAGTCAGTTAACACCTTCTCTAAATAATTGTTCTGCAGGTTTTAACATTTCCTTAATTGTGGTGACAGGACTAAGAATAAATATTGTGCTATCTTTGTAGCAATGCTACTGCTAAAGATAAGCAGCCTAGCCAAAGAAAGGTAACATTTTGATGCATAAAATAAAGTATGTGTTTGGCGGTTTAGCTTGCCAGCAGTAGCTGGCTATAACCAATCCCTACTGTCAACCTTTCCCATTTCTGGTGAATAAAAATTATTTTAACACTTACATTAATTCTCAAGAAAACTAGGATTCTCATTTTTAAATCTGACAAGGTACATGCCCTTTTCAGAGTAGGGGTGGGGGATGTCGATCTTAACTGTCACACCAAGGGTAACTCAGCACTGAGGCAGAAAAAGTGCGAAATGCCTTGTTTACCCGACCCCTGTGCCCTCCTGCCTCAGTCTTGCTGCAGGACACAGGAGATATCCCCTGTTTGCTCTCGCCTCAGGGTGCCCCCCAGGGCCAAGGCCGCTGTGCATTTCTCCAGTGCTCTCTGGCCCTGAGTGGTCACCTCCAATCTTGTGTGCATTTGCAGAAGGCCATCGTTCTGGGGAGCAGCCCCATCATCCAAAGCCACCTGAGACTAAATCTGCAAGGCTGGCAGTAGCAGGATGGGCAGTGTTGCCCATCACCACAACTCTCCCTCAGTCCTGCTTTGCTATGACAGGGTGCATTTTCTTATGTATATGTGATAGAAAGGGATTTTGAGACCCAGACCTCCTGCATTGATTCATGTCTTTGTTGATGCTAGGTTTGTGCTCTTGTAATTCATTAACCTTGGATTGACATCTTGAAATCACCCAGATGCTGAGGATACACAGAGTAAGATGGTTTTCTTGCAGTATAAGCAAATAATGTAGTTTGACCTCTGTTTAGTGTGCAGGAAGTGTCTGGAATATATTCTAATACTAATTGCAGTGACTGTAGTACTCACGACAAAAATGTCTGTATTACAGTATCTCATAAATCACTATAATAAGCAGGGTGTGTGCTCCCAAAGGAAAAAAAGCAGTCTTAGCTGTCTGGTAGTAATAAACCTAAAACCTCAATTTATTATACTTTTAGGCCTAAAGAACAGCCTACACAGACTAGATGAAAACTTGTTATGTAGTGGGTAGTAGATGGCTTCCTGCTATGATTTAGGCAAGATTGTGGATGTATTGTGACAAAATACTGAAGTATGACTGCATACGGAGCAAGAGATATGTCTCATTTTTTAAGATGATTGATATGTGATGATTAACTTCCTTTTTTTCAACTTTCAGATGGAAATGAGCATCCTCATCGGCATTGTTCTGTTTGTGGAGTTATCTCAGGCTGCTTTGTTTAGTAAAAGTCATGTGGATGGCCTTGTTTCAGAATATTTGCATTGTTCCTATTTAAGTCAAGAATTAGATTTAAAAAAGGATAAAGGCATTGTTATGTTGAACTAATTTTCCACAAGGAGGTATTTTCCCAAATAGTTGTTCTTTTTTAGGTAAGGTAGAAATGTAACTTTCCATGGAGGAAAAGCCCTAGGAGTCTCTGTGAAAAGGTTTTATTTCCATTTACTCTCAAATCTTCTGGCACTGCCTGATGTCATTCATATTGAATGCATACGTACTGCCTTGCAAGTGGGAGGAGATTATGTCAGTTGTTCTTGGAAGAATAGTGTAAAGGTTTTAGCTTTATTATGTTTTAGTTTTATTACTAGGTGCTGGTTTTAGCTCCTTAGAGTGATATTCATTTAGGCTTCTGGTTCTGCCCTGGGAGGTGCTGGTTCATTGCTATCCCATTAAGAAAAGTGCTCAGACCCTGTAAGGTATCACTAACAATGCTATTTATTAGAGCTAACACAATAAGAAGAGCCAAGCATGGTTAATCTTACATCTCTTTAGGTGCCATGAGCCCCAGGCATTGAACAGGACTAATCTACATGCAAGATGCCTTGCAGACCCTGTTCATGGCAGAGAGAGTGAGTGAGTCAAGCCCTGACAGTCATTCAAGCTGTTATAGGATTTCTTAGCAAGAAAGCAACTCTATTCATCATTTCTACTGTCAAAAAGTAAAGATGCTATCCAGACAACTTCTTGTGGCACTGTAAAAGACAAGGCTTTATTACCATTGCTGAGTGGGAGCTGCCCCCAGGCTCCTCCGGCACCATGAGTAGGCTGTGGCAAAGGAAGGCATGCAGCACTGCACCGGCACAACACAGCCTGAAGGCCACGCTGGGCATGCAGCACCTGCCCAGGTTAGCTGCAGTGTGCATCACTGCAGCTCCTAAATATACAGTGGTCACCTGGTCAGGATCACTACAGTTTCTGTTGCCAGGAACTTGTATTTTTCCACAAGTAAAACTTTAAGTCAGTAGTGGTGGACAGGAGGTAGACAACTTTTTAAAATGTCAAAACTTCATTACAATAGTTTCTTCCCCCATCTCCTGCCATTTTACTATCATTACCCTCTGATAGTTTTTCTGTTCCTCCCTTTCTGCTCTCTCTTCTTTCATCAGCCTTCCTGTATTCCTGTTTTTTCCCCATTTTTCTAGTTCCAATCTATTTTATTCCACATTATTTCCTCCTTCTGTTTTTGTCAGTATAACAAAATATATTCTTAGTCTCCCTTGCCTTTTAGCACATTGCCCTGTGATTTTTGTGATGAAGATTCTTTGGAGAAGGTGGTGTCTTCCTATTTCTTTACATAGTACTTGCCACAGTAGGCCATTTGGATAAAGTTGCAATGAAATCAATAGCCTTGTGATATTTTGCTGCCTTTTATTTCCTCTGGACAAGTTAATATTTAACTCTAGTAAAAGCCATACTGTGGCTAATCTTTTTTTTTATTATTATTTCCCCCCAGTATGTGTCCACTGCCAGGACTCCAGAAAAAGATAATGGATCCGTGCCATTTTCTTTTCTATACTACTGTGTTCCCCAGGTTTACATGGGCTTCCCTAGCCACTTCACTTCTTCACATCTAACACTGAATGCTCTGTCCCTTCTTACCATCTCCCTACTATGTGAAAAAAAGAAGTCCTTGTGCTAAGCAGAGTCTCATCACTGGTTCTGCTTTTCACGGCTCATTTTTAAGACCTTTTAATTTTGGCTGTAAGTTAATGTAGACAATTTCAACTTGCCTAGAAGTCACTATGCTTTCTAAACCTCTGCTGATTTCTTTGTCTAACAAAAGATGTACTGTGTGAACCCTCTTATAATGCACTGTAGAGCACTGAAATTGCACCACGGAGCCTCAAATCTGCCCAGCAGCTGGACTCCTTATGGCAGGAATAGCATGATCAAATGGGGGCTGAGCAGCTCTGAAGCCAGGATTTGCATGTTGAATTGCAGCACTGGAATTGATTCAGTGAGAAAAAAAAATGCCAACTGTCTCTTGAAATATACTTAAATATTATTTAACAGTGTTCTATTAAACAGCCTAATCCTTTTCTGCAGATTGCCATTTAACACTCAGGCCAACATATTATTCTAACTGACATTTTTTTAATAAAGGCAGAGAATCTTCTATCTGGTAACAGATCAGACATTTAGAAGGCAGGATAGTGAGGTTTGGGGTTTTTTTCCAGCTGAGGTTCATTTGCGTAATCATTTTGAGGTTGATAAACTTTTCTTTTTGAAACTCTGCAGAGTCCAGGCTACTCTAACTGGTATTTCTTTGTTGTGTTTTCCTGACTTCTCTGGCCTGGCATTTTTCAGATGTCAGTTCTTGAGGCTTACCATCAGTCTGAGCCAGCCTCCCATTCTGGTGGTATGCCTCTGATATTGATTGGTTTTGTACCATAACCTCAGAGAAAGACACAAGAAACCTGACATCAGACAGAGTGATACTTCCTCCTTTGGAGTTACGAAGTGCGAATAGCATGCAATATCTGCACAGAGATCTGCAAATGTCAGTGAAGATGTACACACTGGACTGCATTTACTGACAACATTTAAAATCTTTTTCCAGAGGGATGTTGGAAGTATGTGCCTGATTCCCTATTCTGGGCTAAAGTGCCAGGCTCTGTAGAAAGCACGAACAACCAGCACAGGGAGTTACCAGCTGCAGGGGGCTGGCCAAGGCAATAGTATGGGGAAGAGTTTGTCTTTAACCCGCTTGTGTCTATAGAGCTGGTGACTTCTTTAGAGAAGAGACCAAATTCTTGTGTAGACAGAGACATGTTTTTCCTATTCTTTTAAAAAACAGAGTGTGTGCTGTTCTTCTAAGACAGAAGGGAAGGGAAGGAAAGGAAAGCTTTGTGAGTGCGCCTACAGCAGTATGTCTTTGTGCAGACTTAAAAATTAACTAGGCACTGAGCTATACAGCATGGGCCAGGCCTGGTGGAAGCAGACTTGTAGATGCACATGTTTAGATAAAGCATAAAAGATCAAAGATAAGAATATGATGAAAAAAAGATGCTTCTAACTTCAGGTGCAGTGGGGTAGGGATGTAATTTTGGACATAACTGTCCAAGTTCCCGCATTAGTTGCTTTCAGATCTTTTTGAAAATTGGCCAAGGCTAGCAGCTTGAAATAAAATTGTATCATAGTCATTTACTGCAGTTTAGGCAATACCAAATATGGAAAAGAAAACTGGAGCCAGTGATGTTAATGTAAGAAAACTGTTTTATGGTCACTTTCTGCTGCTGATATTTTTTCCTTCCATTACCTTTGCCAACAAATGACACAGAGCACTCAGCAGAAAGTGAAATAATTTTGGTGGAATTATTTTTCCTTCTTTTTTCCAGCAATTAAAGGGAGTAGCACTTAACAAACATTAACCAAATACTGCCTTCTGCCAAAAGTCATTTATACTACTATAGCCCCAATGCCTATATATAAAGAATAATAGCTTCCATTGGTATATTCTGATGTACCAATTCTAAGCAAGCTTTTGCATGGGATTGTTAGACTACATATTGGCTACCAAGTTCCCATCAAAGGCCTGCATAATGTTGTTTCTCAGTCTAAACTATTCTAAGTATCTGCTCCTGTCCAAAGAGATTATGAGCTACACAAAACACATGCATTTAGCCTTTTTTACAGTAGTTTTGTAAAGTACCATACAAATACAAGTAAAACATACAAGTTTTTAGAAGTACCAGACATACAGACCTTCCTAGGCAGGAGGGAGCACACATGAAAATAATCACACAAGCCAGATTTTCTTTCCATCATTATAGCTACCTTTACAACAATCTTTAAATGACCATAAAGCCAAATACCTTCTTAGAGCAGCACATAGAAGACTGACCTAATTGTGCTGACACCTCTTTGTGTCCAAAGGGGGACTTGTACAAGCGCAGACTGATTTTCCTTCTGACCGCACTCCAGGAGAAAGCAGGGAACCATGTCCTACCATCCCACTATTGTATCATACAAATGGATTAGTTTGTGGCTTCATTTGAGGATGTGAACAGAGCCAAATGATGGTCACAACAGTACCAGAAAGTGCTGTGTCTTTGTTGTTTCCCAGCTTCTGTTTTTTTTAATCACTATTCTCAGCTTCATCTAGGCTAATTGAACCTCTGAAATACAACTGCCAGTAATGGGCAGATACCTTTACCTTACATGTAGTGTGCAGCCTGCCCACCTCAGAGTGTAATTCTGTCATTAATGTAAGCAAGCATTTGACCAAATTTAATCCCAGGCAGATGTAGCGGTATTCTTGTGAAAAGAATACTAAGGTAAAAGTAACAGAACAGGTGAAAAAAGGGACCAATGTGTTGGGGCTTTGTGGGGACTGGTATTTGTAGGGGTGACAAAGTGGATGTGTGCAACATGGGAAATGAGCTACAACAAGCCTCAGGTATTACATATTATTTAAAACATTCAGATCATAAGAAATGGGTTATCTGACTCTGGAAATATTTTTTTTAGCTGTCTCTCCTTTGGAGTCGTTCTGTAACTGTATAACTGCTGGAGGAATATAGAAAAACAGTCATATGGGCTGGTGTGGGCTGCAGGAGGTTTCCAGTCCAACCCCCTGCCCAAGGCAGGCTCAGCTGTGGGGTCAGACATGGTTGTTCACAGCTTTATGTGGCCAGGGCTTGAAATTCCCCAAGGACAGAGATGGCACAGTCTCTCCAGGCAGCCTGTGCCAGTACTCAGTTATCCTGCAATAGAAATTCCCCATTCCCACTTTCTCTAGCTAGAAACTCTCCTGTTTCCATTTATAGCCACCACTGCAAAAAGCCTGGCCCCTGGTAAGCTCCTCATAAGTAGTGCAGGTACCTCAAAGCTGCCTTTCTCCAGTCCAGCTCTTGCTGCTTCTCCTCACAGTGTCTGTTGAAACCTTGCTCATGTACATCCAGGCCAACATCACCTACTGCTCTCCCCTCATCCACAAATCCAGTCATTTTATCACAGATGACCATCCAGCGGGTCAGGCATCATTAATCCTTGCTGACTATTCCCAGTCCCTGTCTTCTCTCTCATGTGTTCGTACATGCCCAAGAGTTCTTGTTCCACCTGTGATTTTCCTAGGGACCGAAAATGAGGCCAACCAGCCAGTAGTTCCCCAGACTGTTCCATTTGCCCTCCTATGAAGATGGGTGCAACATTTTCTTTGATTTGGTCATTGGGGGCCTCCTCCAATCTCCATGACCTGTCATAACTGAAGGAAAACACCCTTGTGAGGACATCAGATAGCTCCCTCAGCACCTTGGATGTAGCCCAACTGGTCTAAGGGGTTTAGGTAGGTTGAGGGCTCACTTGAAAGCCACCAAGTACCTCAGCCTCTGTCATTGAATCATGACCCTCCATGCAGCAGCTGGTCCAAATATGCTGTTTAACCTCCACTGGCTGAAAGCAGCTGGTGACTAGTGCTGAACCCACTAACTATAGCATTTCAAACAGAGCTATGTGAAATATTTTGATATGTTGATTGTCATTCTGTTCCACCATGACTGCCACTTTCCTGTGTTTTCTGCTCTTAACATACTTTTAATTTTTTGAGAGACTGTGTCACTCATCTTCAGATGATGAAAGTTAGCCTTGTGGAGGATTTTCCCTCTCATTAAAAAAATTTACACGTGACTATTTTTAATGCTAGAAAGATGCTTAGTTGGTGGAAATTTCTCATAGTTTCATGCAAATTAACTGAAGTACACAGATTACACAGCGAGCTGCCAGTCTAGCATATTTAATATTTTTTGAGTGTTCTTCAGGCTACTAGTAAAAACTCAACCTTCAAAGGTCAAGAAGGGTAAAAGCCCACTATATTGACTACAGATTTTGATACATTCACAGGTAAAAGAAATATGACTTCAAAACCACACAAAACCCTAGTGGTATATAGTTCAATACTGGTTTAGTTAGATCTGAAAAATATTGAGCTTCTGTGGGCTTTGAGGTTTTTGGGACTACATCCCCATGAAGATAGATCAGAGACATTTAGGAATAACTCCTGTTTCCCAGAGTATTTATTTTAAGAATACTGATGAAAACTGAACTTGACAGTTGCAGCTGAGGGTTTCATTTAAAATAAAACCCTGGATCTTTTAAATTATTCTGTGCCACATAAATGGCAGCTGTGCAAAAGCAATTATTCTTAAGAGGGTTTGAGATTCTGAATTTACAAAAATATTAGGCTAAGAAATAGCTACCAAATTGAGAAACAAAGTTACCCCTTACATACAAGTTCTAATCTATTCTCTAGGTCCCACTTTTTCTTCGCTAGTTGCTCCCCTTCCACAGAGGTATGGAAGCCTAAAGCTATGCTGAAATATGGAAGAAATTATTCTGCTCATCCTTCCCCTAAACCAATAGAGTATGCCTCTCAGTTATACAATGGTGCAGAAGTGACTGTACTAAATTTAAAACATTTCTGTTTGATTGCTTTTTATAAAAATTCCTATAGAACCTAAGAAATATGTTTTAAGTGTTGGGTTAAAATAGTGAAAACTATTTCTAAATGATGGAATTTAACCTACATTCATGACCTAAATTTCTATTTTATCCCGAATGTCAGTCCATTACTCTTACTTTGGTACATTTGGTAAATGTACCAAAATTGTAAATGTTGATGCATGCAGTAGTTCTTATTTTGAAATGTAATTCAAAAAGGAAAAACGTGTGTGTTTGCAAATTTTACTGATTAGAAAGTACCTAGAAAGATTTCAGCAGCTGAGAGAAACCTCATTTATTTTCCCTGTGTATCTGAATATATAATCGTATCATTTTAGAAAGGTTTTCAGTTTCAGCACATACTGCAGAATAAACCTGGACAGATAATCCACCAAAGGATTCTCCTGCCTATATACATAGTTAACAGGGACTTGCACCACATTTTCAGTCTAGATATCACTGGGACCTAGGGGATGGGAAGCTGTGGCGGGAAAGACAGCTGTCATGCCCTAAGTAGGATCATCTGTAACCCCACCTGAAAATAGTTTTACTGAAACTTCACTTCTTGTGCCTTGGCCACCTGAAGTAATGTTTGGCAAGGTCTGTTGGCATTTTTTTCAGGTGTGCCTTCTCTTCCCAGCAGATCATGGCAGGAGGAGAAAAGGAGGCAGGAGATTGTGAACCAAGGATGCAACAGGGGGTGGAAGTCTTTTTTTTGCTAAGGAAGGAGAAAGTCCATGAGACTGGAGATGCTGAGGAAGAAACCTTTGTTTTCTCTGCCCTCAGTTGCAGTGGGTAAGCAGACAGAAAAGGTTAAAAAGCAGCAAAGGCAAAATGCTTTGACTAGTTCCTGTGAAAACAAAATTAATTTTCTCTCTGGCCCTTCTGGTTTTGGTCATATGAAGAGAACAAGAGCTCTCCAAAGGCCAGTTGCCCTAGGGAGCAGGCATGGGAGCGGGGGCATTATCTCAGTTACTAAACACCTAGGTTGCTGAGCTTCCTGGCATGGCAGTAATTAAAATTAAATTTAGTGGGGAGGGAGGAAGAGAGGGAAGAAGAGTATGCGTGGTGCTTGCATTTTACCTTCTAGCAGAAGTCCTTAAAGAAGATGTACGTGAGTTCTGTAGTTTGGATATTTATTTTTTCTGATATCTTTAAGATTCATTGCTGTCTGATTGTTGTTAAGGATTTATGTATCTCACAGGCAACAGCTGCTCAGCACTATGGTGCCACATGCACAGAAGAAAGAATAAATGCTTTTGGTCTCACTGCACCAAAGTGGGTTCAACTGGGGTTGCTCCAGTGTAAAAGCAAATCTCCCCTGCTCTTTGGGGCCCCTGTAGCAATAGAAATTAAATGCATCAGGATGCAAGGCTTTCAAGTATGTGATATGTTATTTCTTAAGAGCAACCCCTTGCTCTGTATGCCCAGCACAGACATGCCATGCAGGTAGCTAAAACAGCACTGCTTGATCCAGAATTAATTAACCAGTGGGGCTCATTCAGGCTCAAGAGCCCCATGCAAGCAGGAGGGCACCTGGCCTGGCTAGCAAGAGTTGGTGTGTTGTTAACAGGTTTGCTGTTTTTTGCAGAAGGACCTATGCCTTAAACTTGGAAAGGCACAAGAGGTGGCTAAGGTTAACTCAAAGTTAAGGGTGACAGCATTTCAACTCCTGCTTGTAGAGGAGGTATTACAACATCATCCTAATAATCTAGTGGTTCAAAAAGGTAATTAAGGTTTAACTGCCTGGTGCAAGCAACATGCTTAATTAACATCAGTCTGCTATTAGGATTACAAGTATTACCTACAGACAGGTGATGTGCATTCTTCCAGTATGTTTGCCATACTAAACCCATTTCACATCAACACTGGGAAATCCCTCTTTCCAGCATCACTAATGCCATTCACACAGCTGGTGCAAAAATATACTAAAGACTCAGTCATAAATTTTGATGCTAAGCCACAACTTTCATTTTCTCTATCACACACCAGCTGGTAAAATATACTTTGAAGCCATATGACCATTTCTGCTCCCTGGGCCCATGTGTAGCAAAGGCAAGTTGGTTGAGAGGAAGAGAGAGAAGGGTTTTGATGTAGACAAACTAATTTCGTTAAAGTTAGTGGAGACTTCAGTAGCTAAACACTTCCTGCTAAAGGGTTTCTGAAATACTGCCTGTTTAAATGAGCGAATGAAGGTAGGGTCAAGTCCTTAAAAAATAAAAAAAATGAAGATAGGTAAGATTAATGTGATTTCATGCTACAGAATAAAAGATCATTACTTGTATGTGACTAGAACTCCCAGTAGGCATAGGTTCACAAAATCAGAGGAAACTGTTTTTAAAAAGTATAGTTAGACCAGTATCTGTCAGATGAAGTTCTAGCATCCTGTCTTGGTGTATGGATTTTAACAGGTGACATCTGCTCAGGGCCCATCCTGACATGTTTTTCTCAGCTGAATTTTTTTCTCTATCATCTTTTTTTTCTACACAACTTAGGTTTTCTGGTGAAAACAATGTATTTTTAAATATGTTGTTTTGACTTGAAGGATTTGGTTGTGTTCTCAACTTTTTTTTGTCAAGCCTTATTATAGCTATAGAAGACACACAAACTAAAACAAATACTGGTAGATCCTAGAAGAACCCAACCATGTGTAAGGCTCCAACAGCAAAGCTTAGTTTCAGAGCCACAGAATTTAAATGAGGGCACTAAGCAAAGTATTTCCCTGTCTGAAGGTATTTTAAGGTAAGGCAAAAAGGGGGGACTGTAATGCAAATACAAAGGATCTGTGTGAGGTTAGTGGCTGACCCAGAAAAGGGAAGAAAAAAAAAAAAGAAAAAAAACCCAAACTGGTTTTTGAATACAAAGAGTAAGAAACTGACTCATTTCAGTTATTAAATAGAAAACCTCAGGATACATATGAGGAAAATAACTTGATAGAAGTTATAATACTCTTGAAAAAGTGTAGATACTTGAAAACTGAGTAAGAATATCTGGGAAAGTTTGTGTGTCTTGATTTGGAATAAAGAACATAACATAAAGGGTATTGCCTTTTTACGTCTGCTGTCTAAGGCACCTGAAAGGCTCCTTCCCTGTCAAAAGCAAGTTACTGTTAATTTACCACACTGCAGTCTAGGGCATTAAAAGCACAATTAAGGAAAATGATCTATTGGAAATAAAAGAATTTGAAAACTATGGAAGCTGGTCTGCTAGATTATTGAAATGTTAAGCTGAGGATGGATGGTATTGTTAACTGGAATTGGGAAGCCATTTTACATAATCCAATTGCCCATGTTTTATTTGACTGAAGAGGTGCTCATTATATTAGATATTAGCTCTTTTATATATGCTGTAAGTAACTAAAAAGTCCACCACTAAAATTCTCAAGAGTAAAAGAAGCTATAAATTAAACCAGTGAAATATTGTAGCAGAACTGAAATTAAATCATGTTTATTATTTTTAATGACTGCCAAAGCCATTCAGAGGTAGCAATAGCACTGAATCTGGAAGAAGGGATTATGACCGCCATATCAGCACAGTACAAGTATGTTGGAGCAGATGGGCTCTTATTTTATTTTTATCTTTTAATGCATTTATGTTATAACCCAGCTCAATTTTTAATTGTCATGCCACTTGAAGATGCACCAAGTAATGGTGATCTGGCTGATGACCTTAATTATAACTGCAGTGTTCAACTTGAAGATTTCCTGTCATTTTCTGTTGTGACAGACAGGAAGCAGCAAGAGAGCCAAACGTGTGCTCCCTGTCAAACCAAACCTAAGGCAGGAAGGGGATGAAAGAAACAGTATTAGGTTTCTGGTATCAATTCAGCCTTTGATCCTAAAGGCTTTCAGCCTGGTGACTCTCAGTGATACAGGATACTTGGTTGCCACAATTATTATCAGTAAACCAAGCAAACTGTTGTTACTATTAGGGCCACTCAAAATGCTTCTGTGTAAATGGGGACTGAACTTGAGCAATGCCTCCAATGCACTGAGCTCTTCTGGAAAATCACAGGACCTACCCTTTAGGTTGGAAAAGACCTCTCAGATCATCGAGTCCAGCCGTTAACCTAAGGCTGACAAATCCACCACTAAACCATGGCCCTGTGCACCACATCTACACGTCGTTGAAATACCTCCAGGGATGGGGACTCAACCACTTCCCTGGGCAGCCTGTTCCAATGCTTGACAGCCCTTTTGGGGAAGGCATTTGTCCTAATATCCAATCTAAACCTTCCCTGGCACAACTGGAGGACATTTCCTCTTCTCCTATTGCTTGTTCCTTGAGAGAAGAGTAACACATTTCTCTCGCCCCCTCACCACACAACACCCACCTCGCCACAACCTCCTTTCAGCTGGTTGTAGAGCACGATAAGTTCTCCCCTCAGCCTCCTCTTCTCCAGGCTAAACAACTGCAGTTCCCTCAGCCGCTCCTCACAAGACTTGTGCTCTCGACCCTTCACCAGCTTCGTGGCTCATCTAAAGGAAGCTGTGCTCTTCAGAGGAAAGCCTTTGGGCTGCTGGCCCCGAGGCAGGCCCCCTGCCCAGGAGGCCCAGGGGGCTGTCCCTGCCCTTGCTGGCCATGCACTGGCCACACATGAAGCCACCTGGGAATGGCAGTGGGACCAAGTTCCTCATGAGGTTATTTGGCTACAAAGGAACCTCTTTTTTAACTCTCTTAAATTACTCACAGAAACCATCACAAACAATCCTCTTGCACATGCTTGGCAATTAAGCGGTCTGAAAAACTGGTGCTATGAGTGCAGAAAGCTGCCAGACTATGTCTTTTCAACTAAAGAATCTCAGCATTTTGATGCCAGCTCTGTGTGAAGAGACAGGCCCCCGCATGTGTCCAGATGTGACTCTGACCGAGCAGCAGGCAGAGCGAGGATTCTTCCGCGTTTTTAAACAAACCCCTTCCCTTCCCTTCCCTTCCCTTCCCTTCCCTTCCCTTCCCTTGTGTTGAAATACAATGAGACTCTTATTGCCCTGAAATGACAGAGGGTTTCCAGCTCCAAAACCACTTTCAAGAACACACATCACAAAGAATTCAAAGACAAGTTAGGGGATTTTTAATAGCATACATGTTACTTCAGCAAGTTTCACTGGCTACTCATTCCCTCCCATTACTGGTGAGCTGGACTGACAAACTGAACCAGCTTTAAAACATACAAAAAGAAAAAAAAAAAAAAGTTATTGTGTAGGCAGAATGCAAATCAGTTTCCTTCCTAGCTGCCCAAAGGATAAGGTCACAGTGTGAGGGCTGGTGTAAGCTGGATGCATGCAGCAGGGACTGGAAAAAGCAGGTACTCTGAGTGCCCTGGGCAGCACCATAGCTGAATCCACCATCACAGCTTCAATTTTAACTGCTCCATCCTCTGTCCAGCTTCCAAGTTCAATCCTGGTGCAGGTCCGTGTGTTGCCTTCTTCCCTGAGAGGGAACCTGAAGGTGATTAGGGCAAACCAGCAATTTTTTTATATTAGAGCACCACAGTATTCAGAATTAATGGTTGATGGTTTGATGTAATCATTAAGTTTTTAAGTTTTAGCTATTCCTAACAAGAGCCCAGCATCTTCAGCACAGCATCAATATTAGTTTGTTGCTGCAGTATCAGTGCAGCATTTTTCTTTCATGTTCACTCAAGCTAGTACTAGACTTTTACTGTAGTCCTCTAAATATGTAGTGGAAAACTGAAACAAGTTATAAAAAAAAAGCTGATGTCAGTAAGGGATATAATCTAGATTTTATTTGGGTTTTGTTGGTGCCACAAAGTTGCTCAATCCTAGAATGATGATTCTCTGTTTAAAAACAAAGGACTGGTGGGAGATATGGTGGTTGGTGGCCATCTTGGGCTTAGTGACCATGAAATGATAGAGTTCTTTGTTCTTGGTGAAGTAAGAAGGGAGATCAGCAAAACCACTACCATGGACTTCCAGAGGGAAGACTTTGGCCTGTTCAGAGCACTGGCTGGGAGAGTCCCTTGGGAGGAAGTCCTGAAGGGCAAAGTGGTCCAGGAAGGCTGGGCTTTCTTCAAGATGGAAGTCTTGAAGGCTCAGGAGCAGGCTGTCCCCATGTGCCATAAGACAAACTGGTTGGGAAGACGACTGGCCTGGCTGAACAGGGAGCTTTTGCTGGCCCTCAGGAAAAAAAGGAGAGTTTACCACTTTTGGAAGAAGGGGCAGGCAACTCAAGAAGAGTACAGAGATCTTTGTATGCAGAGGGAAATGCAGAGAGAAAATTAGAAAGG
>VZTV01056960.1:893-10939 GCA_013400875.1 Anhinga rufa
GCATTGCACCGTCTCTGTTAGTCGATCACCACGGCAGGCTGATATTGCCACTGCGTTGGGAATTGTTAATGCAATGTAAAATTTTTATACAGGTGTGAAAACCTTTAGAAAGACTGACCTTTCCAGGACCTTGAAGACTTGGGACTATTCAAATTAGCCTTTTCCTGTTCTGTTTCAGTGCTATTTTCTTACTGTGTAGGCATCCCTTATCCCCCCTCTCCAAATAACTGATACCATTTTCATGTATAAACACCCATGGGTATGTCCTAGGACTGCTCAGACACTGTGTCAAAATATGTAGTATGCGAAGGCGTTGTCAGGAGCGGAGAAGGCAGGGCTGTCTGTCCATACCCTCCTTGAGAATTGTAAGGTACTTAATGAAAGTCACTGTGATAGACAACTGATTATAGATGCTACAGATCTGAAATCCAGCAGCCTAAGCAAAGCGATATCTTAGTCTGTGGACCTTGTTACTTAAGGAAATAGTTTCTGCTGTTGAAATTTTAATAATATACATTCCTTAATTTTTCCTTTTTTTCCTTTTCTCCCAATTTCATAAAACATGTTTTGCTTCTTTTAAGTGGTTGTACTGGCTGACGCTGTATCATAAATATGCAACCTTCTACCTGGTAGTGGTCAACAGAGGTAGCTTAGAGGATAGGCAGGAGTCTAGTTATTAAGCATTTTTTCCCTTGTTGTATTCTCCCTTTTTCTACTGCTCAGCTCATCAAAAGCTTTCTGAACAGGGGACTGCTGCTGGGTGCTTGTGTTCCAGTAGCTGCCAGTAGCCTGTCCAGTGTTAAAGCCTGGTCCCTTCCTGGCACCCACAACATACAAAGGCAGCAAGTTCCACCATTTTTCTGAGCCTTATGAAAAATGCATGTGTCTTTCCAGTTTGCTTTGCAATGGATCTTGTAAGTTTGTTCTGTATTTCTTTTGTGGGAATTGAGAAATGGTGAGTAAAAAGTCCTTATTGATCTCTTCTGGGATTCTTGATCTTTCTGATATTGTCAGATGTTTCCTTTTCCCAACCTGTAGAATCCTGAACTGTTTTTAGCTTTTCTTGTTGAAACTGTTGTATGATTCTCAATGTACTCACCATACTTTTTTTTTAGTTATAATGTGTCCATTTGTGGTGACAGCTCTTTGGATTAATACATTCTACTATACTAATTACTTGTATTCTTAATTAATACTTCCATGACTTCTATTTTGTGTTTCTTGATATGCTGTTCAACACTGAACTGATGTTATTTGGGAGTTACACCAGTGACTCCAAATCTTCTTTCCTAAGTGGTAATTGTTACTCATCTGCTACCTTATTGGTAGTGATTAGAGTTTCACTCTTGGTGGTATTACCTGTTTGCTAAGTATCTTGAAATCCTTCTGGAGCTGTTCTGCAAGCTTCAGATTTGATTATCCTAAATGAATGCATGCCATCAGCATACTTTGTCATCTTCCTATATAATTTTTCCAAATTGGGTTCCAGCACCTGGGGAATGTGCTGGTGGTTTCTGTCCTTGTAAAAAACCTGATGGTTCCTTCCTTATCTCTTCTACAGTTGCTCAATGAAGGAATATACATAGTAAATTAGTCCCAGAGTAGCAGGAACGGGAAGATGACTGAACAGTAGCTCTAAAAAAGAGGGGTTGGTGCTGTAGAGAGAGCTCATCTCGAACCGTAACAGTGATTCTTTTATCAGTTTCCTGGTTGGGACTGAAAAATCCAAGGCAGACAGCAACTGAAGTTTTAATAATCTCTCTGAGTGAGTATTTTCTCTTCAATAATGATTAAAAATTTCAGGGGGGATATCATATGAGAAAACAAAATTGATGATTTTTGAGAGTGCAGTATTTATGTTAACCTTGCTTGGAGTTTTTCCCCACATGCTTTTTATATATATGTGTGTGTGTATATAAATAAATATAAATATATATATGAGTGTGTGTGTGTGTATATATATCTATATATATAGACCCATACACACTTAGCTGCAAGAAAAAAAAAATCACTGGTATGAGGCTTAGGAAAGTCTGTGGCAGATAACCATTCTGAGTTAGATTAGTTCAATTATGGTATCAAAGCTCTGTGTAGACCTATTTAAACTCCTTGGTAAGGAGCCAACTCATGCATTTCCATGCTGTGCTTCTGTCTGTTAGAGATGGACTTTTAACACATGAATAGTATCCTTGAAACAGCACATGATGCAGTTTTTGGATGAAGTCTTGGTCTGCTCTAAGGTCCTTTTCTTGAGTTAAAGGTAGGTGAAATAGCAGCACTGAGGTTCAGTGGTTAAAAGACTAAACGAGAAGCAGTTGAAAGACTGCCGTACCATTTAATTTCTAAAGAGACTGGCAAATGACTGATTTCAGAATTAGTCCTGTTAGAGTACCTTCGTTATTTATTAGATCACAAACTGTCTGTTGAGGAACTGTTTTTTCTAAGTATATGCTGATGTAAGGTTCAGTCCAATAAATACATTTGTGGTGAGAGGAACTGGGTGGGTGAGCATAATAATAATGCTCATAGATTAAATAGAGGATTTTTTGATAGAGTTCAAAAAGCTTCTACTTCTAGAAAACAATTTTTTTTATCTGATTTCAGAGGAAACATGACAAAAAGCTGGTTTCTGTACTTGAAGTCAGTCAAAGGAACAAATCTGGTTACTGCTGTTCATAGATACCTGTCTGTTGAAATCTAATATGTAGAAAGAGAGAACACTTATGTGAAGGAATGACAATAGAAGTTACTTAATTTTCATTTGAGCTGGAAGGTATTGACTGTAGTGTTAATTCTGTGTGATGGCAGTAGAGTTGAGTTCTTTTGTAAACAACTAAGACTTTCATTATACTCTGTGTGGAAGGGGCAATTAAAGCACTTCCCATGCAGCATATTGCAGTGTTAGAGCAGCAGTTTGGTTTTTACTTTTCCATCTAGGCTCAGAAAGAGGTAGAAAAGGTCATCTGGGCATTCTACCAGCCTCTTGATTTGAATTCTGTTCTAGTGTTTTGCTTCGTGTGGGTGTTGAAAATAGTCTGTTAAGGAGATGAAGGCAAATGGAAAACAGGATACAGTGTGCTTTAGTTCTGTCAGAGATAGATCACGTCAGACTAATATGTCTTTGATAATATAACTGATTTTCTTAGGAAAAGGAAATACACTGGACCTAATTTGTCTGGATCAAGTGAAGAATTTGACATTTTGCCCTCTCGGGAATTATTACTTGAGGTAGACATGACAGGGATTAATATAAGAATTGTGGTGCCAATGAAGCAGGATAAAGGGAGACAGAAGATGCATCCAACACACTCTGCTTTCAGTTTATTCATGGACTTTACTAGGAGAACCAGTCCTTGTTTACTGCTGTTTTCTAGTAATTGAAGATAAGGAGTTATATCCATGTATGAAATTCATGATGGTCATAAAGTTCAGAGGTATTGCTTATACTGAGGAGGGCTAGGTAGTCCTGTGATAAGAATTAAATAGCCTCATTTACTACAGTAATAAAAGTGAGATGAAATTTGATAGTAGAAAGTACAAACTCTTTTGTACTTCAACATAATATTATTCTTGTGATGTCAACCAGGGGATCATTGATTGGAAGTGGCAGAGGAGGAAGAAGAAAGCATTTTGTATATACAGGTCAGCCATAGGATATGGCTTTGAGCCTCCAATATTCCTCGTAGCCATTAAAAATATCTGCTGTTCTAGGATGTAGTTTGCAAAGTATTACAGGCAAATTCTCATTTGATTTTGTGATACGTATTCCAGCATGGCATTCCTATAGCTTGGCTCAAACTGGCAACCAGACTAACTTGTAAGAAGACAGCAGGCATTTATTGATTACAGTTGTCTTCTGCTAGGAGCTGTTCTGGTAAGTGCAGGTAATTACAAGCTCCTGCAAGCCATCTCTCAGAAGCTCCTCTTAGTATCAGAAATGACTCCTGAGGAGTTCTCTGTACACCTAGAATTTCTTAGTCCTCAAAGCCAGCCTCCTGGATATTGCCAGCTCTGCAGGCTTCTGCATGCCTCAGACCCAGCTCCGAACATCTGTGCAGTTCTGGATCTTACTACTGGTTTTATTGAAAATAGTGCTTTGAGGTAACTCTCCACTGTTGATTAATGGAGAATACGCAGATGATATAAGCAGTTTGCATCATGTCATATGGAGCAGCACAAAACTTGGTGGCTGTTATTTTGGGATTCTGCCCCTAAATTTCTGAAGAAAAGCAAGCGAGAGGAAGTAGCAAGTGTTCAACAATTTCTCACCTTTAAACCTGAATAATGTTTTTGTGGGATCAAGAAAAGGTGCTTTAGCCAGGAGGATTTAATCCTTTTCACTTTTCAAAGGTTTGCTACAAACAAGGGCCCTGTTGAAGTTGTAGGGTCAGAGAAGGGCAGGGAGAGGACTGACAAGAGGCAAAACATCTTCTATAACAGGAAGTGCAGGGCAACTTAAGTGTAGCGTGCTGCGTACTCCTGTAGTATACTGGGTGCGTGCACATACGTGTAAGTAGTGTGTGTGTGTATGATGTATGTATTACTGAATGAGGTCAAGGAGCTGAAGTTATCATAATTAAGTAACATAAAATGTTTTGACAGGCTGGTTCCTCTAAATTAACAGTCGAAAACATTTTTGGTATCTAGATTCCACAGGGATACTACCACATTTTTCTTTCATCTGAACATCTCATCTTTCCTGGATTGAATTTGCATGCTGATGTAGGATGATACTCTAAACTATCACAGAGGCACAGAGGTTGGACATTTGGCACCTAGTTTTCTTTGAGTGGTTTGCAGTATAGTGTTGGGTACTTGCCACGGTTGGATTGCAGGCAGATCAGTCCCTTTAAACATTAAAATTCTAGATCCGTACGAGGCCAGTAGGCATCTTGTGGGCTGTGCTCTGAAGCCTCCAAAAAGACTTATCTGTGGGCTGCTGGTTTTAAAGAAGAAAAAGTAGTACTTAAAGAACAGAGTGGTTTTATCGCAAGTATTAGGAGAAGAAAATACCATTTCTCTTAAATATTGAATGTGGGAGGGAAGGATAATGCTTAACTGTTTTTAATTGTTCTAATGTATATTAAAAGAGTGGGTATCTGACACTGCATTTTTGGCAACAAAAGGAAATTTGGGGTTCCTCTCCCTCCCCCCTGCAAGTAAGTACCTGCAATTCTCAATGATTTCAGTGGAAGCTAGCTTGGATCACCATTTAGCAGGACTATACTTTTTATTTATTCATAAATATAAATAAAAATAAAAGGCTACTTGTTTTGGGACTTGTAGATTTGATAAGGCTGTGATTGCCTTGATAGAGATTGAAATCATAAGGGAACAGCGTGAATAGCTTTTAATGTGTCTGCTCGCTAGTTTCTGGCAACAAACTCAAATATGTAAGTTGATTGATGTCTCAGATTAGTCTGCTAGTGTGTTTTGGCTGCTTTTTTTTAAATTCTCATTTCTAGGTCAGTAGTTCCCAAATGTTTTATGAATTTGTGGCCTGTTTCTGTTAGTTTTGTGACCCCCAATACTAATGCAAATGACGAAATTTGCATTCTCATTGATGAATCTACATTCTCGTACTTTCGTAGTGTTTTTACTGCATTTTCTGGTCAAGTGGCTCAGTTTGGAGTAGAGCTTCGCAGCAATTTAGTTTGGGGAAAAAAAAAAGGTTTTAGCCTGTTGCTAACAATGAGGTGAAATTTGTGATGTACCCCTTCCCACCACCCCCCAAAAAAAGAATAAATAACCCTTGAGGGAGAAAGTTTATATAAACTTTGTCCTTTTGGTATGGTGTAACTTCAGTTAGTGCTAATGAATGGCTTGTTTTGGAAGGATTTCTGTCAGTAAGAGAGTCCCTACAGTGGTTCCGCCTTTGGGGACCCTCAGCCCAGCGCCTGCCAGGTCCTGCAGGCCGGCTCCGCAGGCATGGTTAGCTCATCAGAGTGACTTGGTAGTAGATGTTTTGCACTTTGCCCTATAGAAAACATTCTTTTTCACCTCAAGGAGACCAGAATAAGAAGGTTAGAGTACATCTCAAGGGAAAAATTCAAATTATACTAATTTGAAACAATTAACTTACGAACTTTACTAGTGGACTCTTTTCCTAGGATCCTGAAACTGAGCAGTCATGTCTTGGCTTTCATGAGAAACTCCTGCCCTGCCTTTGTGCTGTAACCAGGCCTGTATGGCCGCCTTGTCACGGGTGCTTGAGGTAATTTGTCCAAAACCTATTGCAGTCTTTTTAATGACATTGAAAGTGTTGGCATATATACAACTGTGTTGTTCACATAAGTATGCTGGAGAGAGGACGTTTTCTCAAGAGTCCTTAATCAGGCGCTGGACAATTACAGCTTTTACTCTGCTAGTGTTTCTGTTAAACTTTCCAATTCTTTACACCAGAAATTCATTCTGCTCTGAACAAGTGGTTCGTGTAAGGTCGTCTCTTGCTGGTTTTGATCTTGACATCTATACTTCATCACTCGTGCACGTAAATCCAGAAAGCTGAGAAAAGCAAGGAATCCTCTGAACACAGCGTATGCCTACCCATTCTGATGGTAGATTAAAAGTATTAGTGCTCACAGAGGGTCCTATTTATTTAATATTCTGCCAGCCCAGTTCTGTTATTGGGAGGGAGGGAGGGGCTTGTTTGTGGGATCTTAAAAAAAAAATAAATATGGGGCACAATATTTGATTTTGTGTTTTGAGACCAATACTTTGGATTTGCAGCAATTCTTTGTTTTGTTGCTTGTCTTTGTTTATTGAAAACTGTGCAGAATTGGTAGAGCAATAGATAATGGAGTAAATATTATGAACTCTTAATAATCTGTAGCTCAGCTGTGATTGTTTTATTTTGTTTTGTTTGTTTTTTTTCTCCTTCCCCCCATGGCATAGTGTTTTGTTACTGATATCCACTGCAGCCAAGAGTCTTAATCCGCTTCTGTGATATTTTGCTAAAGGACTTTACTAAGTCCTCCAGGCACCAGGGTAAAAAGTCTGGTGTTCAGACATTACACAAGGTGATGCAAGCAGTCCTTATCCTCTTCCGCAAACTGATTGTGGTCCAGGTAGACGAAATAAAAGAATAAAATAATGAAGCACATAAGCAAGATGACAGCCAATAGACATGTAAACTTGTTTAAAGCAATTGTTTTGTTACTTCTCCTATTAGTTCTCCTTGTTACTTCTCCATAAAACAATTTGATGTAATAATTTAAAAAGTTATTTTGAAAGAGGAGGAGGAGCTAAAAAAGGTGTGCAGGACTAAAGGAGAGGGGTAGCGGGTTGTACGAGGCGTAGAGGCTGTGAAGGATGGATGAGATGTGGTTAGAAAGAAACCGTACCAACCATATCAAGGCCACTGGCCCACGAACAGGGGAGAGCACAAAGACTTCACCTTTATTTCCCTGATAAGACCGACAGCAGAATTCTGCTGCGTGGCCTGTGGTTTGGCTTATTTATGATTTCAGAGTAATTCAGTGCTGTTTCTTGCAGGCCACCTAATGTGGTAATGGTTTCCTTTATTTAAAGCAAGTTTTCACTGTCATGAGATCTTTTAAAAATAATGCTATTTATCTGGAAATAAAAGGAATTTGGAAATAAAATGAATAGAGGATACGCTCTTGAGGGAGCATGGTGATGTGTTTTTCAGCTGTCTGCTAGATGCAGATTGTATTTCAGTAGCTGGCTAAGAATTTGTTAGTGCCCACTGAACTTTTTTCTTTCTGTCTGTCTGTTGTAGCCTTTTCCATATCTGTGTACTGAAAAATCAGCAATTTGCTGTGATTAGTTTGTACTTACTCCTTCCTTGGTATATGTTGAAGCAAAACGTCATTTCCTAGTTGGCTGATTTATTTCATTTCTTGGCTTTCTTTTGTTTAGAGGTGCCTAAGAAAATATTTTTAACATTGGTCAGCATTCATATGTCCATTCTAAAAGGGTGTGTGAAACAAAAGGAATTGTGAGACATGTAACCTGTGGAATAAACTGCTCCGGAAAACCATTCCCCTGGACAAGTATCTTTGAGCTTTCCGTGCTGTCTTCTGTTTGAGCCTTCATTTGGATAGGTGCTTTCCAATTATTTTAATGGCTTTGAATAGAAATTACTGAAGTCTTAGAAAAAGACAATTCAGACTTACATATCAAATCTTACAGTACTAGTTCTGCATGTATTTTAGTCTCTGTAATTAATGCCTTTTGGTTACTTATGTCTTTGAAAGGTATATTGTGAATTACAAACAACTTGAAGGCAGCTAATGCTTTGTTGTCTTGCACAGTTTTCTTGCTGTGCTAAAAGCAATTGAATAACTCATACTGTAACTGGAAAAACTTCCCTGTTTTTTTTCTCCCCCCCCCGATTCTAAGGTACAGATTTCACTTTTTGTGGACTGCTGAGAAGAAAAGAGTGCCTGACTTGGAAGCCTGCTTTAAAATGTCTTCTAGTTTATGAACTCACATCTTTTTTCCTCCTCCCCAACTTCCCTTCTGTTTTGCAGCCATAGACCTTTTGTATGGGGGTATATACTGCTTTATGTGTCAAGATTACATATACGACAAAGACATGGAACAAATTGCCAAAGAAGAACAACGAAAAGCTTGGAAATTACAAGGTTTGGTTTTCCTGCCTGAATTTCTTGTTTCTGTTTTTAATCATACCTGTCCCTCCAATTTGTCAATGGCAAAAAACAGTAAGGGGAAGAAAGAGCTCTTTAAAGTTAGTAGTGCAGGCCTTGGGAGAGAGAGCTGTCTAGCTATTACTTTCCAGGAGTTAGACTGTTAGTTTAACATGTGCGCCACACCTAATTGTAGCAAAAATAGTTTATTTGTAATTGCAAAAAAATATCTAACATTAATCCTGCAAAACTTGCATATTATAAAAGTCAGATCTGTATTAGGTAGAAAATGTAACAGTCTGCTCCTTTAGGCGAATTTAGGAGATCTAGGCAATAAATCTGTTCCCCTCACATGAAATGCCACCCTTGTGTGTGATTTTTTTTTTTTTAATAGAACGTGCCAGCTTACTTACACACCTGTGCTTTCATGGTACACGCACAGTGTCTATGTAGAAATATTTACACACAAATATATGTACACACATTTGTTTTATTCAGTTTGCTTTCCCTAATTTTTTCTTTTTTAGCCTTCACCCCAACAGTGGTTTCTCACTACCAGTGTACAATGACAGGTAAGAGGCGTGGGCTGGCGACGCACTTCACTAACAAGCGTCCCTTTGCTGATTATCCTGCCATTTTAGACATGAATCACAGTTAAGAATGCCAGTTTTATCGTGCAAATTGTTTTCCTCTTGTTTGGATATGTTCCAATGATTGAATAATTACAGCAGACTTGATTTCATATGCCCTTTCCTTGACAGAACTACTCCAAAACAAACCTTTTCTCCTTTTTTTTGGAAAGGAAAGGAAGTAGCGTTCACCTTTAACTGAACAGTTTTTAAGCATCAGTTATAAAAGCTTGTCATCTTCCATTTCCAGTGGCCTCTAGGGGGTATGTTTTCTTAAAGTGGGAAAGTCTGTATTTGAAGACAGATGACTTCTGTCTAGTAACATCTCTTACCGAATCCATGGCATCCTGTTTCAATGTGACAGCCTTAGTCAGGGTTGATATGACTTCAAACCATTCTTAACCTCATTTCCAATTTTAAAAATAGCAGCTATCAGCGTATTAACTAGAGCTTTCCTGATGGCGTATCAAAAGTATAGCTGCTTTTACTTAGTTCCTACTACAGATTCCATTCTACTTTCTGCGTGTTCCCCACTTTGAGGGAGTTGAGACAGAGGAAAGGAGGATAGTGAGATTGCCAGTGAGTCCTAGAACAAGAAAATACAACTTAAAATGCTTTAGCACAAAGCACTGGTTTTCAAAGCAAGACAAAACAAACGCACTTTTTTTTAAAACTTTCATTTAGGCTATGCACCTCTTTGTAAAACTCCTTCAAACCCTTCCAAACTGTGTTGTTTGGGGCACCAAATTAATCAGCTACGACAACATAACACTTCATGATGCTATAGAAGAGGAAGCCTCTTCCC
>VZTV01056961.1:1871-20390 GCA_013400875.1 Anhinga rufa
AGAGGAGGAAAAAAAGTTATAGTGAGATAACTTTTGTGACTTAAGAATATGCAGGGCCATGGGACTAGATTCTCTCAGCAGTTAATGGCAACAGTAAAACAGTCCTATCTTTGTTTTTATCAGAGTCTGAGAAAAATATTCCTCATATCCTCAAGCTTGATCTTTTTACTTTTTCCCCACATTAGTTGCAAGTAGGACAGAAGTCTATATGGAGTATTCCCTACACAGACTACAGAATATTCTACCAATTTAGCAAGTCATCTTTGCCTCAGATGCAGCACTGGGCAACTCCTCAACCTGGAGGTAGCTGGAGGCCCATAATACACCATACCAACAAAGAGATATAAGGAACTCCCTGGCAATAGCTTTGAAATGTACGTATTTCAACTAGTATTTCTATGATGCTTAAATAAATGAATTGTTTGAGATGATGCTTTTTCCAAATATTAATATTTTGGGTCTTCTCTCCTTCTCCCTCCATCCTTAAACACACAGAAAAGCCACAAGCATTTGTTTATTTATTTACTATTTGAAGGCACTTTCATCAGCTAAGATAAACATTCCCCAAGTGCTTTGCTGAGCAAGAAAAGGCTTAAACATGCATATGAATACTTTCTTGAACTGGGACCTTTTCCCTTAGCATATTTAATGATGATGGAAAGTAGACCAGATATTCTATTTTCTACTGAAATAACTGAAACAGGACTCTGCCTTTTTATAGTACTATATGTAAAGGGAACACAGACACTGTTCACACATGGTAAGAGTGTATTTCTAAGCTATTTACTTACTATTTTGCAGTATCAGGTCATCGTATTTATTGCCATTAAAATTTCCACAGAGGCCACAAGGTTTTCCTTTATGATCCTCTGTCAGCTTAATATAAATACCAGAGTTTCCATCCCAAGCAAGAGAAAAGCCAAAGGTAGTCTTCACCAGAATATAGTCAGCCAGTCTTTCAAGGAAAGCATTTCCAACTGTCTGAGGCAACATTAATCTGGAAAAATAAACAGCCTGCTTCAAAGGTCTCAGATGAAGTGAGGTTAGTGCTAGAAAAATACCACATAAAACATCACCTTCTAACTCACTAAGCCCTTTTTCCCTGTTTTATACAGTCACTTCCATTCAATTCTTCATCATGTTTTTACTACCTTTTCTTCTCTTTACTTCTCTATATCAACCATCAAAAATGAATGCTTTTCTGCTGTATGCACCTATCAGTTGTACCAATTGTAAGCCTGAAAGAATAGTGAATCACCAATTTCAAAGCCCAGCACATTGAGGAGTATGTGACTTCATAAGCATGCTGCGTTGCGCAACAAGCTATATGACACTATGAACACCAGCAGCCCTCTGGGCACAGGGTCCTCATTGGGTTATATGTCTGCAAGTGGAGGAACTTACAGTACAGAAAATCCTATTGACTGAAATACTGTATATTTTCCTCCTTCGGCCAAAGACCACTGGACAATAATTTTGTGGTACAGATCTAATCCTAATCTTCCAAAATTGCTTCTGTTGGGCTGAACAGCATCACTGTAGCTATCAGTCTCAGATGCTAATGGCTATAGCATTACATCAAAGGGGATAGCAAGAACACCTTAGCAACTCTTTGAAATTTTCTATATTTTATTGACCAGTAAAAATACTTATGATAGCCTTGGACTCATCTTTTTTCTTATGAAAAAAACAACTGGTAAATTTGGGAGTTTGATGCACCTCAGAGATGTTTTGCGGAGTTTTTGCCCCAAAGGGGCAAAGGGCACTTAAGGTCTTTGATTTGACTAGTTCATACTTGTCTAGAAGAAGATCATGTCTTACATTAAGTATAGCTACCAAGAATAAATAATGAATGCCTTGTTCAAAATGGTATCAGGATGCACCAAGGATTAGCTAGAACTGATGCAGACTTTGTCTATACAAAGTAGGGATGGGTAATCGTTAGGTTACAGCTGAGAAGTTGAACACAAGGCTCATAAGGGGATCGTATGCAATCTTCACTCAGGTATTACATCAGCACCATTACATCTGCTTACACTAGAGTTCTATCAGCCCCAATACAGAACAGCGAGGGATCAATAAAGATATATACCAAATTATTTTCTCTGGCTGGTGTAAAAAAGCATCAATTTCCCAAACTCCACACTACCTTTTTGCAACAAAATGTTAAAACCCACTTAGAACACTTACCTGATGCCTTCTTTTCTTACTTCATGTCCTGAAATAATTATTTCTTCTTGGTTTGAAAAAAATAAGCTGATGGACCTCTGACAAGTATATACCGAACCATACCAGTGAGGCCTGTTATGAACCTTAGAGGGGAAAAATATATACATAATAAGAATAAATACTTGTTCTCAGTAATTTCATGCTTTTTCATAAACTCATGTATGATATTTGACATTTCTATGCACCAAACACTGAAAGAGCTTTACAAATAAATACTTAGAATATAAAAAAATCATAATTACAAAGATATGCAAAACTAGAAGTTCACGCTACCCAATAGTACTGAGAAATACAAGTACAGCAACTGTTTAATAGAACAAAGCATCACAATACAGTGGTTTAAATACTGGATGAATTACCTCAGTATTTTACGTAGATGAACTTCAGAGACACTGCAGTGTCTTATAACTTACAGGCTTATAACTGCCAACATAGGACCTTGTTATTTGCTCTGAGGAGACACCCCTATTGCTCTGTTTCTAGAGGTCTGATCTACAAGAGGGGACCACAAACCCATAGAAAACCTCAGAGTAATACCAGCATTCTCCATGCCAGCTCAGACTGGCACCAGCTGAACTACAATATGCCTTCCTGAACCATTCAGGATTTGTTGAGGTTTTGGAGTATTTTGGATTACTGCAGGCACCTAACTTACATGGATCTGTTAAAACCTGTTTCACACTGGCTTTCCAGCCCTGCTAATGGAGAAGGGCAGGCTTTTCTGAAGTCTGCCTCTCCCCATTATACCTATATAGTGTAGTGATCGAGGGTATTAGTTTGAATCGCATATCAGCTTCCCTAGTTTGAAAACAGCAATGGAAATACAAGTTTCAGTCAGCCAGAGAGATTTGCAAAACTGTGTCTCAGATATTGGCAATGTGACTTCCATGACTGCCCGCTACTAGAGAGAGGTGTTAAACGGATCTCAGATGCATGCTTCCAGAAACAAAGACCATGCAACTCCTATCGCAGCATGTCTACAGTGTATGGCAGTGAAGTAGATATCACACAAAAAAATGTGTAATCAGACCTTGAAACAGGCATGATAAGCCAGCACTCTTCCTTTTTACGGTTTGGCAAAAAGGAGACTACCCCTGAAGTCAGATTTCCTTTGCATTCCCAGCCTTCAGTGTGGCAGAGCATCACTTCTGCAGGATGGTCCTTTTCCCCAGAGACCACACGGCTTTCGTTGGCCAGGGCATGCTCTCAGGACTTGAAAACTGTGGGTTCAGATTTACTCTAACTTATGATAGGGATATAGCTCTCCAACTTTCTGTGCATATGCTCTAATCAATCAACTACTACAGAGTTTTGAATTACACATATATTCTAAGTGAGTTTTAAGCATATACCTACTCCAAGGGCTTGAGCAAAACTTCACAGCTTTCATTAATCTCAGCGCGACTGAGCCACCCAATCCTGTGGGATACCCTAGGCTACAGTGCGTCAAAAGCCTGTGAGCTGATTTTAGACACCACTGAGGAGACAGGGGAATGTGGTTTGAAGCTTATATATCTATCATTAGCTAAATAAAAATGTAGACAGAGTTTAGTTAGCTTGAATATGACTCTAGACTCATATGACTATGAGTGTGTGTCACTATTCTCTGAGGATGGGAGTTGCATTACCAGTTTACTTGACAGTGCTGTAAAGCTAAATAGATTAGTAACTAGGAAACATTTTGCCAGCATAGTAATGGAGGCTGTAAAAGTAACTAGAGCTATCATTTTTTGTAGAAAAGGTCTGTTGGTAAACACATGCAGTGTTAACACATACTCGAATTAATCTTCCTAAACTGACACTTAATCCTGGAAGTAAAAACCAGTTACTGTTTCTTTGAGTGAAATAAACCAAACCAGGAAAAGCATTAGAGTTTTTACATGTATAAAGAAAATCATAATTAAAGACATCATAAATGTTACTAGCATTGACAGATGGTTTCTGTGCAAACCTGGCCCAAGACAGAAAAATAATTAAGGAAAATCAAAATAATTCTTGTCTTTTCTTCTCCACGAGAGAGGTGGATTATTAAAGCCAGAAGGACCATAATGTGAGGATTTGGGAAGGATCTTGGCTGTCCTTTGTCCAGCCTGTAGTGACTGCAGTGCTTCAACATTACTTATAACTTTTCTGAGTAAACATTTTCAGTATTTAGCAAAACATGACATTTGTTCCAGCAATTGAATGATAGTTTCTCTCTTTCCAGAGCAACTGGAATCCACTGAAATATTGATTCTAGATTTTAATATAATCTTGGGCTTTGCTACAGCATTTTCTGAAAATTCCTAAAAGATCATAGCTACACACAGAATCCAAAGAACTAAAATGAAATCATGGAAGGCAGGTGTAACAACATCTGTCTATAACCTGAGTGAATAGAAATGGCAGTTTTACTGGCAGATTTATCTTCACTAGATGCTATTATCTAAGGAGAGAGGAGGTCATGTTTATAAATCAAAACTAATCCTTGGAGCAGAAATCAGCATCTAGGTCTGCCCTTGTCCCTGCAAGCACTGTGACCACCAGGGCTCAGAATTAGGACTCCTCTTGTCCCCTCCCCGCTGCCCAATCAGCACCAAATCCAACCATTGTGTAAAAGGTAACATAATGAGCTTGTACCCTCTCCCCACAGTAACCAACAGCCTGATAAATAGGGCATCTTCCTTCAAAGAGGGTATAGATTTGAACTCTCCCTGACCCAAATTCATTAACTGTAGATACTCAGCAATTTGAGGAAATTACTAAGAAGAATGCCTTCCATACATAGGTCAAGATGAAGGCTTTTGAGCTGTTAATCTTCTCTGCATGACATAGAGGTAATCCAAAATTAGAACACAAATCCCCAGAGGGAACAAGTTTTCTGTGGACCAGGGAGCCGGCTCCCTGTAGTGTGCCGATGGCTGTGGATCAGGGCCCAGTACACTCTGGTGCCCAGCTATCAGGCAGGTGATAGCTGTTTGCACTTTACACAGCAACTCAAGTTTTTTTTACAATCTGACAGCTAAAGTTTATTGAAGTTTCCACAGTCTGCTTTAAGACCCACTTTTGCTCCCAGAAAGGAGAGATCAAAGATCGTTGTTAGGATAAGGGAAGTAAGAAATACTATTTTCAATATACTGACTCTGTTGATTATCATTTCATCAGTGGTTTGAGTTACTGCACAAAAGCTTAGACATTTTCCAGCAGCACAGTCTTATATTTAAGTAAGCAATGCAATTGTTTGATCCATTTATTGTCTCTCTACTTATTTTACTTATGATGAAAAATAAGTCCTGTAATACAGGAATACTCAGTGTGCTATTTCTAGCGTATGCTCACATACTTACCCAAACAGTGTACTGGGGTTCTGGAGTACTGCAGTCTTTTGCAAAAATATAGGAGCAGTTTCCTGGGAAGTAGTAGTAGATACCATCAAATGTTTCAAAATGATACTGTCCCCACGATTTGCAAATCCCATCTCGGTCCTTACCAGTGTTAGGTACTGGAGAGAACACACTGAGTTTACAACAAGCACAATAATAAAAAATTGACAGGTATCACAGGCATCTACAAAAGTAAGAACTCAGAAAGGAAATAAGAGCTTACAGAGGAAATACAGAGCAAGGACAAAAGATAACCTCATTTCTTCAACTTTATTTAAAGTCAGTACATTTTTTTTAAATCTTTAGGCTGCAGTTTTAGTCACATGTGACCATCATAAGTTTTTAATTTGCTTTAGTGGAGACCTTTTAAGTATAAGTAGAGGCAAGAGATTTAGATCTACTGCAGATCCTGGAAGACAGTTCTTGTTGATCCCTGCACACAGCAGATTCTGGAAAAGAGTGCATGGAAATAGTTGGTAATCTTATTTGTGATAAGTCACTGTTTGATAGAAAAATGCAGTGACTTTTTTGTTGTTCAACTGACTATAAAATAGCTGGCTAGCTACTGATGTACTAGACAGTGATCTATCCATTATGGTATCTATGTATCATTACAGCCCAAGTGTTAAAATGTAGGCAATCCTGATGTTGGTTTATATATATCCGTAACACATATAATTGCAAACCTCTTCACTACTAGGGGAACGACAGTCCTACTACAGAGGAATCACAAATATGCTGTTAACGGTGTTGGTTTAAAAACCTGCACATTAAATCTTACTTGAAGCTGAAACTTGACTCTTTTGGCCCAAAACTTACCAATTTGGCACCTGCTTCCTTGAGCCTGAAATAACTGACAGTCACAGTCACCTGCCTCTGTGCAGGCTGCTCCATTAAGACACTCCTGAGTGCATAAACCTGTAAGCAAGCATAGTGGCCTTTTAGTAGATTATTTTGCAAACAGGCTGAGAGAACCTCATTAAATCTGTTTATTGTTAAATCATTAGCAGCTATATTAGCTAAGAAAATTAACCAACAAGAATCTCCAGTTTTTAACATATACTTAATGTTATCCTTTGTGTTCCTTGGTTAAAAGAGAAGCAAGGTTCTCTCTCATTTGGTTTGAGACTTGTAAACTAACAAAGGAGCAAAAGGTCAGCCTCCTCCCAGCAAACAAAAGGTCAAGTTCCCATGTAAAGAAACCAAATCCCAGTCCTGTGGGTCTCAAAATACACAGGACAGAGATTATCCTAATGGACCAAATTCAGCACAATTCATACATATGTTCAGCTCCTCCCTCCTTAAGCATTTCAGCAAAGAGTACATTCAGTTTATGAACAGTCCAGAATATATAATTTACAAAGTCAAAACCTATTATAAATAACCTTCCCCCCATGCTAAAAAAAGTCAGTTAAAAGGTTATTTCTGCTTCAGAGGTGACTTGAGTCAGTGACTCAAGTCCATGGGAATAGCTTATTTTATGTAATAATTAGTAATTGTTTCCAAAAGCAGTTTCATTAAAGGGTTCTATAGTCTGTTGGGAAGCTAAGACCTCACTGTCATCTACTAACCATTTGCTAAGGTGGCTCCAAATCATGGTTTTCATCAGGTTTTGCAGATAGTTGCTTTCGTTCTTGGGGGAGGTTTAAAACCCTGGATACAAATGCTTACAATCTTGCTGATGGAGATTAAAAAAGCATTGCAAAAAGCAGGAAGTAAATGAAATAAACAGGCCCTTCCACTCCCAGTGAAGCCATGGTAAAGCTGCTAGTGGCATTAAATGGGAACGAAACGGGACTTTTACAGTAAAGCATGCACAGAAGTTACCAATGATTAAGAACATCAGCTTTCACTGTGAAAACTCCTTTCCATGCTTATTTTTGAATTTTTTTCCATTTAATTGCTTTCCAAATATACACAGATACTCTGAAAATACCGACAAAGCAGAAAATATTGTTTATAGAACACTAATGTGGAAAACTTCTTTGTTGTTGTTAGAATTACGAGCTGCAAAATTACATATATTCATTTACATAGAAAAGCACAAGAGAAAGCACCTACCCAGGCATATGTATTTTCCAAGAGGATACCAAAGTTTGGTTGAATACAATGAACTTTTCTGCAAAAGAACTTCTGCAACTTGGACCTGCTTTACATGTTTGCACAATGCTTAAAACCCTCCAGGAGCAGCTGCATGCTCATTGCCTGAGCACCCTTGTCCCTTTGCATAACCAGTTACACACCTCTCAGACATACTTACATCCTCTGCCAAGGCCAGAAAAAGTGGCAGAAAAACAAAAAATGCAATTGAATTAAACTTTAAAAAAAAATAATCAAGTACTGGCTTAGTTAGCTGTTCAGATTTGGTTGTAAGGCATTATTTTGAAGGTACAATTTTAACAGGAATTTTCCGTGGATAGAATGAGAAATGAGACACGGCAGGGTTTTGATGAGGACATAATGAGGAGGGCTTCCACAACCCACGGTAACACAAGAGAGCTGGTAGGAAGGCAGCATTTTCAGGACCATCCCTCCTCCTGCAGATGAGGAGCATGGCACTGACCTCCTGGCGGACTCCACGTCAAGACCCCATGAAAGTGCGATTGAGGAGAGGGCGCTTGAATCTGTCAGAGAAACATAAAACATTGGGTTAGCACTTTTAATACAGAAGAGTAATTTGCAGCTCGGCCAGCACATGCACAACCATGGGTGCTGCAGGAAGGATTGGCAGCCTGGGCCAGCAGGGAAGGCAGTGACTGCAGCAGCCAGCACCGTGGGGAGGGGAAGCATGGCTTTTGGGGGGATGGGGAAGGATGCGGCTGCACTGTGGGATCACAGCTGGCCTCCTCTCAATGCCCTCCAGTGCCAGTGAACCAGCAGGGCTCCACCTGGGGAGTTTTGCATTTACATTTGGAAGGAAGAGATAGGGGATGGAGAGCACTTGTGCTCTTTTCACTTTGGTCAAATACCAACAGCTGGGGAGCTTGGACATGCAATATCCCTCCATTTCCTCCTCTCCCCTAACTCATACTGTGTGCCCTATCATCCCACTGTGGCCACTCCAGCTGCAATGGATTTCATGTCCTCCTTGAGATCCCTCATATTTGCATTTCAGCTCATCCCAAACAAAAGAGGAAGCAGATCTGGATCTGCTTCCTGTCTTGTTTAGGAACTGGGGAGCATTGGACTATAAGGAAGCCCTGTATCTGACCCAGCGCTTTGCTACTGCAGTTTGTCACATCTCATCATACCTTCTAAGAGCTGATCCTATTCCAGGCTGAAAGCACTCTGGGGTTTTTGCCCCTACTAATCTGATTGGAGAGTTTACTAGGGTGAAGTGCTGGGTAGTTAGATATTTCCATCTTACATTTATTCACGACCAGTTTAAACCCTTTTGTTTTATAAAGCTTGGCCCTTTTGCTTAAATAGCTCTTCTTCCCCGTGGCTTTTATTTATTCCCTCTCTGATGTACTGTGAGAAAACAGTTACCCTTCTGTGCTCCCCACAGATGTATACGCCAGCCTTCAGCTGCTCAACTAAGCAAAACAAATTGTTTTAAGTTTTCACTTGTAAGCTAATTTCTTTTTTCCCTCCTGCCACCAGTCACTCTCCATGTCTGGAGTTAGAACTAATGGATCTCAAAGTGAACAGCACTGCACAAAGAACAGGTTAGGTTAAGTGTCACTAATGCCTCGTACAGTGACAAAAACTTCCCTTTTCCAACTGGAAATACTTTGTAGGATGCATCCAAGTAGCACAATCTGTCTAAAATCAACCTGAAACAGACTTCATCAAATCACCACCTGGAAGGCCCCTACACCAAAACTATTCCTGGTCCTCATGGCTTGTTGCCAGCCGGCGAGGATCTTTTCCCTCCCTGCACAACAAGACCCATTTCCATTTCTTCTGAGAGTTACTCTGAGCCGTCCTCCTTGGGAAAGCAGCTTTTGGCCTTTGCCTATACCTTTCAGGGAGGTATAGTGTCCTTGCTGTGACAACACATTCCTGCTGAAGGCCCTCCCTCCTAGGACACCATTGGTCCCAAGGGCGCGTTTCCCTCAAAGGCTCGATTCGCCTTAGCGCAGTGTTTGACACCAGTTACCTTCTGACTCAGCCAGGAGACACGTAGATCCCAAAGGGACTCAGAGAAAATCACCCGTGGTCTGGCTGCAGGCTCCCCACAAGACCCTGAGGAGGGACCGCCGTGGGCTTCATGCCTGCCCCATTGAAGAGTCCATTGCTTGGGCTCCATAGCCTGAGACACATACCAGTAGGGGAACAAGATTCCCCCATTTACTATTACATTTCAGCGCAACATTGCCGGGATGCAGCGTTGAGGCAGTGGTGGGCCGGGGTGGTGGGAACCAGGGGCGGGCCGGAGCCACCACCACACCATGTGCAGGAGGGAGCCTTGCCGGCGGTGCCGCCATTGTGCCTCCCACCAAACACTAACAGCTTTCCGGGGCTCTCTGCTTGCCATCACAAAAGACAGAGGTGTTGCAGGTGTTTTTTTTCCATGCTGTGCGTCAGTCAGCTTGTCAGGGTCCAGGCACTTTGCTGAGAGTGAATGAAAGCATGAGGCCACGGGCTCAGGCAGGGGGGTGAGCAGGTAGGGAATAGCTGCTCCTCCTCACTGTCCTCCTGTTACTGCAGCCCTTCTCCCCACAAAGGTCCCTTTGTAAGGACAGCAAAAGCCCAGAGCAGAAAAGGGGGAGGGTTTCCCCTCCCTCCTGCTTTTGGAGGTATAACCTACCTCGGCTGTTACAAGATCTCTTTTCTGTCGAGTTGCATTAAACTCGTTTCTGGAAGAAAACAAAAAAGATCTTGTATAATCAAAGGTCCCTGGAGCAACCTGAATAAGCAGCTCCCCCAAGAGAAGCGTTTCTCTCTGATTACCATCACTTTATCAAAGAGGTCTTTCTTAGGTTAACATTTAAAAAGGTGATTTTTCTTTTTTTTTCTTTTCATGGTCTCATTTTACAGAGTTGGGCAGCACTCCGATCTCTGCTTGGACAGGGAAGTACCTGGACCTTGTGGGGGAGACGTAAATAGGCAAAACAGGCTTACATGACAGGATACAAAATTGTAAAGCAGCTTCATATTTACTTGACTCTGTCGAGTAAAGCGAGTGGCTGTAAGTTCCCCCAAGTGTTATTTGAATATGCTGTGATGGTACTTTTAATAGCAAGAGATGACTCTCCAGCTGTAGCTGACTTAAATTTGCAATTAAGTCTAGAAGCAAGGGCATTAAACTATAAAACATAGTTTTACGAACAGTCCAAGATGGCATATCATTTGATGTGCATATGTGTTCGCTAGATGTATTAGAGGTCATTAGCTATCCGAAGCTACATCCAACTGGATGCTTCCATTGAAATTGATGGCATAGTTCCCATTTAATTCAATGGGATCAGGAACATTCCCTAGTTTGGGTTTTGTTTGGATTTCAGTTTCTACATGAAAACTTGTATTGAAAATGTTTATTTTAAGGCTGTATAGCACTTACTTTTCTGGGCCTCAAATAGCAGCTAGGATTTTATCATGCAATTAAAACTGTAGAAGGATACTCATTTAATGTATTTTTCCAGTCATGAAATCATGATCTCATCCTGGGTTCATTCCATTATTCCTCTAAGCTTTCTCAAGACTGTAGCAGTATCATTTTTTATAATGACCTCCTCCATTTTTCAGAGGATCCATACCATTTATGTAAAGTCTTTGAAAAGAGTCGTAAACATTCTCAAAGTGTGTTTTACATCCAATGTACATACATACACGTGACATTTTACATGTTAAGTTCAAGGCTATATTTTACTTTTTAACTTGCACTGCGTCACACATTCATTCTTGTTCTGTTTGTAGGACTTGACAAATAAGGAATTAAAACTTACCTTGAAGTTCTTCTCAAAACAGAAAGCTTGCAATAAGATCCTGTAGATTAAAAAGTCATCAGGTTAAATGTTTTTGCTTCAGCCTCACTCTGCACTTGGCAAACAACAGTTTAAGTGTAAAGCAACACTATAGAATTTTGTTCTTTAATGATCCTAAGATTTCCAGAGCATCTTTACACAAACTTTTTCTGTTTCTAAGGGATGTAGCACCACATGCTTTCCTTCCTGGGAGTTTGATTCTCTCAAGGACTCATCAACTGCAAGTTTCCATGGTCTCAGTTCTGGTACATGCTACCATGACAAAGAGCAAAGAGTTCACAGTTCTTCAGAGGCTCAGACCAAAAGCGACAAAATACTAGAGGTGCTCAGAGTTTTCCAGAATCAAACTTCTGGGGCAGTTACCTATAATTTCTCAATGTTACTTGTAAAATTCAGTTGCAATCCACTTAAAATGCTCTAGAGTCCATGCTTAAAAAAATAAAAACAAACAAGCAAACCAAAAAAAAACTCTTTCTTGGTCATATTGCTGCAAGAAATCTTTGTAATTGCTGCAAGAAATCTACAAGATCCATTTGCATTACATAGAAAACAGGACGGTTTCTATAACCAGAACAGCAATTATTTACCCTAGCATTTTAAAAATGCTTAAACAAACTGCAGGTGTAGTCTGATCAAACAAAATCATACCCCACTGAAAATCATTATATGCTTACTCATCTGGCAATAATGGCAAGAAAGCCAAGAAAATTAAATTTTATTCCTAAATAATTTTGTAACAAATTCAGACATAAAAATGTACCTTTTTAAAAAAATAAGAGCTATATTTTAGTTTCTACACCTGTGAGAGAGAATGGTGACATATAGGTTTTTAACCTGTGTTAAAAAACTTTTTCATTTATAAATTCCAGCAAGGGTCCAAAAAATTGCTTTATAATGATAGAAAAATAAGGAGCCTTATTATTAAAATATGCAGAAAAATCCTTTTTAAAGTTAGTATTACTACAAAAACAGAATAAAGTTCTTACCTTGCAAAGAGCACAGCAGTGAATGAAGCAAGAATATACTCCACGGTATCATTAAACTGAGCTTTCCCACGATGTTCATTTCAGTATAACTTAGCAATAGGAAATTTATCCAAATGAATGGCCTTGATTACGATGGCATCTTAGAACTATGTATTTCTACAGCGTGTTTAAATCCTTTAAAAGTTAGATATTTGGATGCATTATTTAAAATAATGCATTGCAAAAAGGAAAATAAAAGGAGGCATCAAGCTTGGTAGCTACATATAGCTTCAGAAGCTTTGCAAGCGTTGCATGCAACTTTCTGGCTGTATGTCCCTCATTAGCAATGCATGGTAACTCCTCAGCAGTCTGTATTAGTTACACTTTCACTAGACCTGCGAGTATTACTCCTCCGTTGAATTGAATCAACCCTTTATAACATAGCAGACAATGACATAGAAACGTTGCCATGTCATGATGCTTTGAGAGTTCCTTCTGTCGTCACACACCTTTGTGTGCTGTGAGGCTTGCGCCGAGTGCTGCCCGTTACTGCTTATTGCAGCGAAAGATTTTTGCAAGACCCTGCAATGATGCTACTGTATAAATTATAAGCAGATTGTTTTAGACATTAACATATGAATGTTCCTCATCTGTTCTAAAAGGAGAGATATAAACTTCCATTAAATTTTTAAGAATATTTTAGATGCATTTTTTTGTGTATAGTTTGCTTGTATCACAAAAGACTACTTCCCAGAGAATAGTTATATTTCATTTTTCAGAAATCGTGTTATGAAAATCTCATCTTAGCAAAAAAGAGAAAGCAGCCAGCAGGGCCAGTGAGGTTTGTTTCTAATTTTCATTAAAATATATGTCACCAAAATCAAAAATTATACTTTAAAATAGAAAAATCTTACCTGCTTTACCCTAACATTAACAGAATCATTAAAAAGCACAGCTATAAAGACACATATAATGCTAATTGAAACGTCTACTACTCATTTTATTTTGCAAAGCCGGTCTTTTGCCTAGCACTCCACTCTTCCTAGGATGTGCTTTGTGAGACCCTCTGAGCATGCTTTAACATTTTTAATTTTATATACAGGTTACACGGTTTATCAGGATTATAAAAAGTGGGTGAGAAAATAACTGCCTGCAGTGCCACGGGTACAAGCGTGCCTTACTTTGGAACCGGATCCACTGTTGTCATTAATAAAACCTTCACTAAACTGGTATTTCCAACAAAGAATTCAAGTGAGGCCACATTTTGATGTGCACACCTGATCTTCCTAGGGATTATCAGTGAAACTAATGAAAGAGATGGACAATATGAGGTTAGGAGCACTTCTTTTCCAAGAACCACCTCCACAGCTGCTCTAGAGCCTCGCTAGGGGCTTGAAGATCAAACTACTACTATTTCTCTGTGGAAATTTGTCTCTGGCCAGAACAGATGCTCCATGGCAAGACCTTGATTGCCATCCCTGCAGAATCTGAGCATCAGGAAAGGAAGCATTTTTACACAGGTTTTCCTCTTACACCTTCAAACTTCACAGTAGTTACACTTCCCCAGTGAAGTTAAGCCCTCTAGTGGGTGATCAGTAAGTAACCACTTGGAATAAAAACCTTCAGCCACCCAGGCAGACACCAGCCCGATTCCATGAACATTTCTCATTTAGAAAGCAAGTCCGTGGGGATGACATCACTCTACAAGATTAATGGAGCATTTTTATAGGATCAGAGTTCAGTTCAGAAGCATTTCTATTATGCCAAGAGCATTTTGGTTGAAGAAATGACATGCAGATATCATCTCTGGATATATTAGTAGCAATGCAAGTTTTATTTTCAGCCTTTCCATAAAAAACCAGCAAAACAAAACACCCCAATTGTTTCAAGCTGTTCTGTGGAGAGGAAAACTGAAATACCAGGTTTCCCTGTAACTGTGAAATCCACCCCTAAGGTTACTGGCATCAGGTATCACATCTCCCCCTGCTTCCCTTGAGTTTCACACCACAGCTTTCTGCCCTCTCTTTTTCCCTGCATCCAACTGCTCTAACTAGGCAAGAATCAGTCTTGGACAAGCCACAGCATAGGGTACGTATGTGCCAACTGGCAGGCCAGTACGTGTTTCCTAAGCAATGAGTGAGCCGTTGCTTTTCACTCACCACACAAGCCAAACAACTAAAAGGCTTATTTTTCCTCAGCTGAAGCTAATTAACATCTATCAAGATGCCAGTTTTCACAAAACTCCTAGGAATTCAAGTCATCAAATCTGCAGTTAGCCTGCATAGCAGCTTTTCCTTAGAAAGCCAGGCTAGGATGCAGAACATGGCAGTTTTCAGCAGCCCAAGAGCTAGAATGATTTGTTAGCAACTCTGCTACAAGGTAGAAACTCTGAGGAACTCACTGGACAAGAAATGGGTCAGATCATAAGGTACAGAAAAGGAGACCGAGGAAAGCAAACCATGCATCTTGCCAAAGAGACAGCAAGTGTCTGGAATAGAACATCTCCTTCACTTAGTGCAAGACAAAAAAAATCCTGGTATGTAAATTGGCGATAGAACGTACAACAGTCCACTCCACTTCCACAGGAGTGTGAGGGGTTTGAACGGGAGTGTTCTACTTGTATTCAGGTCATGCAAAGCAGTATTTTGTGGCAGATGCTCACAGCTAAAATGGGAAACGGATGGAGTATTCCTTTTCAGAAATTTGTTCAAGTTACACATTTAACTCTTGAATAACTACACTTCAGTGAAGATGCCTTAAACGCCTTTCTACAGAAAAAGCAGATATAATGAATGCTAACATCTATAAAAAGCCAGGAGCACCTGTTTTGCTGAGGTAGAACAAAAGGGCAAAATTATACTTTTCTTTCCAATTCCCAAACCCAACTCACAAAGGAAGCCGGTTTAGCTTTGTGTTGACCAAGTACACTGAAATGACCTACCATTAAACAAGTGAGAGAAAAAAATACCACATTAATAGAAAGCCCAACAAGAATCTCAAGCAACTCATCACGCGCTCATCAACAGGAAAAAGCTCCTCTTTGTTCCCAAGACACTACCTATCTAGACTTCCTTACTGTGAAGGGCTAAAAGAGAACTGCCAACAGCCCTCTGGTTTTACTTTAATCAATCTTAAGTCAACACACAGTGAAAAACCTGTTTACCCACACAAAAACGCAATTTAGAACCATGAAATCTATCAAATTCTCTTTGTTTATTGACCGTCACATGACCACAGGACAATTTTAACGGTAAGACTTCTGGTAGCGTGCACGAGCACCAGGCCCCCCAAATTTCTTGGATTCACAACGGCGAGGATCTGCAACCAGCAGAGTCCTATCGTACTGGATTAGAATATCCTTGATCTCCTTCTTGGAAGCTTCATCAACATCTGTTTAAAAAAAATAAATAAAATCTTCAGTTTAAGAAGTTTCACGTGGAACAAATCCATATTAACATTTTTTTGCACCAGAACTACCAGAAGCCATACATTTGTGCTTAAGGCTAATACAACCATCAAAACAACTTACATTTTTGATAGTAAGCCACCAATGCTTTGGAAATAGCTTGACGGATAGCTGTTAAAAAAAGATAATGGATCAGTGAGAAGTGCAAATGTCTTTAAAACTTAAACACAAGTGCCAGTTATCTGAGAAACTTGCAATCTTGTTTTCTGCCAAATTGTCCTTCCCCTCCTCAATCTCCCCTCCCACATACTCCACGTGACCTTTACTTTGGCAAGTCTGAAGAAATCTATGCCAAGAGGCCACCCACAGATCACTTGTTGATTCGGCAACTGCCAGCTAGCCAAGGAACTAACTGTACAAGGGCAGTCCTGATCACCTTCTCTTCAGAGCACAAACGTAGGTTCATCTTCTACCTACAAGCAGTCAACTTTCAAAATCCTTAGAAACACAATACCCTGAAGCGTCCATACTTTTCAACAAGGATTAAACTGATCAGTGTGTTCGAAGACTAAGGAGGCAGAAGGGACAACAGGATGGTACGATCAATTCTTCTAGCACACCTCAATAAAACAAGCCTGTAGCACAGTGATCAAGAGCCCAAACCAGGAGTATGGGCATAACTGCGAAGATTTTGTTAGGCTGTTATCTGCCAGAATATTAAGGTCAGGGCTTTCATGAAAATCTGAATTTTCTGAAAAAAATGACTGAGACTGAAGCATGTCGCTGCTCTTTGTGAAGCTTCATCTCCACTGCACTAGCCTACACCCAAACCATAACAGCAGAACAAACCTGTCATTTCTAAAGAGCAGCTCTATCAACAGCTAATGCAAGTACATTCTCAGTCTGCTCTGCAAGGGAAAAACTACGCAGCTTTGCATGTCAGTGGAAGGATGTTTCTGAACAACATGGAAATGTACAGCTGAAAGGTTAAGTTTTAACAATAAACCCTTTTCCCCACTCAAAATCCTTCTGCTCAGCTGCGCTTCAACTGTCCTGTCACACTGCAAGACACAAAGATCATTTCCTTGCATTTCCTCAGAATTTCATCAATTTACTTCATTCAACTCACTCTAGATGTTGCAGCTCTGCACATGAAATATAACCAGTAAGCCCTTAATAATAAATGACAAAGTAACAGAACATGGAGATGCGCAAGTTACTTTTCTAAACTCAAGCTTCTTAATTACGTGGCTTGGTTTGTTCTAGCCAACAGTGAAGACCCCACACAAAACCATACCGTAGATTTGTGCTACGTGGCCACCACCCTTTACACGGACTCTGATGTCAACGCCAGCAAACCGTTCCTTCCCCAGGAGGAGGACAGGTTCAAGCAGCTGAGAAACAGAACACAGTAAGAAAATTCATTTGTGATCAGAGACAACAAGGATTAAAGCTTGTAGCAGGTTTGCCAAATGTGCAGTATTAAACGTTCTGAAAAATGGAGCCTTGATTTTACAAGCACACACCCAAGTTAAGCACACCTCTTGCAGAGTTCTTTGACATGTGCTAATGCTGTTGTAAAATAAACTTACTAAAGTCGTGACTATTTTTTTTAAAGTTTCAAAAATCTTAATAGCAAAGCATATGTACACAGGAATTAAGAGCTAGGGAATAGTTTAAGTAGAATGCCGTAATTACATCAGCACTAGAAAAATAAATCAAGTTATTAAAATCAAAGATCTTAATTAATTTGTGGGTAGTTTTCTCCACTATTTATTACACTTTATATTTATCTAGTCATTTTAATTCCCTCAGCAGTGTTCAAACAGCTACTGTACTAAGTCCTAAAGAATCTTTTAATAAGTAAGGTTTTACATCACCCATTTCAATATTAAACATGGATGCAAAGTGCTGAAAATACTTCACGTTACATTAATATATATTAATCCAATTACGCAAAAAAACCCACCCCTTCCAACAAGACGATCACAAAAAGACAGTTTTCTGAACTTTCACAACAGCATCTACATTTCAAGTGATCAGGTAACACACAACCAAAAACTTAGTACTGTCAATAAGGCAAGCAGTTCTCCACCGCCAAACAATTATGTGTGTAAGGGTATTTTAATACCCAAGGGTGGAGTGGGAGGCTGGGTGGATGCTTACTTTATATTGCAGAGTTCTGGGCTCAATCATTTCCAGAGGTCTTCCATTCACTTTAATGAGGCCATTTCCTCTCTTGCAGTGGGCAACAGCAGTTGCTGTTTTCTAAAAATCCAAACGTTTATTATTGCAGATCCTCGTTTTTACACTAGTGATTTTTTCTTTAATTTCAACAATTCAAAAAACTTAGTTTTATGCCCAAGATTAACATCTCACACTGAACAAAGCACTACCACTCCTTACGTTCTCCGGTATTAATTCAAAATATTAAGGCGCTGTCGTAACGAAATCATATTTAATTTATCGTTATAAATGCTGCAGTTACAACATTTAGTTATAGCTAAGAGAAAAACACCCTCTCCATTCTGCAACACCGTATTGCTGTGGCTCGTTACTCACAGGAGCCTGTTACCGAGCTTTATTCGAGCCACTGCATCCCAGCAGCGCCAACCTTATCCTCCCCC
>VZTV01056961.1:21017-48275 GCA_013400875.1 Anhinga rufa
GCGGCGGGACGGGGCTGCCCCCGCCCCGGAGGGCTCCCGGGCGCCGCCCGGCAGGGGCCGAGCCTCGGGCGGGTGAGGGGCGCGGCGGCGCGGGAGGAGCAGGGCCGGCCCTCGGGGCACTGAGGCGGGGCCGGGGAGCTCCCCCGCTGCCCGAAGGGCCTCCTGAGGGGGGCAGAGGGTGCGCAGCCTGCCGAGGAGAGGTTTTTTTTCTCGTATTACCTACGGAACACCTAGCGCTGACACGTAGTGTGCCATCTCTGAAGTGTCCCGGTCGCAAGCAGGACCCAGCTGGGCTTCTGGTGTAAAGAGAGCAAAATGATGATTTCGCTGAAAGGCTTACGGGCACGCTTTGTACCTCCTTGAGGTGCAGCAATACGAACTACATAGCTTTGTTTAGTTTTAAAGTTCGGTAAACTGTTCGGAGAAGATGAAGCATTAAACCTTGTATTCCTAGCATCGTACGCTGAGGCATATTCAGGCAATTCTTTACACCTACTTAGAGTCAGAGACCATTATGTTGTATGTGATCAAGCCAAGGAGTTCTTAGATTCAGGGCATCCATGGGACACCATCAATTTGAGCTTTTATCTATGTTTTCCTTGTTTAATGTCTGTCATAAAACATGGAATTTAAGTCCCTTCCAGACTGAAAATATTTTACTTTAAAAGGTCACGTTTCTTAGGTATTTTAAATGATAGCAATTTAAATTACCATGATTAATTAGAAAGTTGACTGCTTAAATGAAACAATCAGTTCCTTTGTCTTTGGACGGGATTTTAAATACTGAACATTAGTCATCAGTCATGTGGGGATTTAAACAAGCACTTAGCTTTATGCAATTTGAGTGATTAGTTCTATTCAAGTGAATAGCACTGTGCAGAGCGTGTAAGATTTAACACATCTCAAACCCCCAGTTGTACAAAGCTTTTACATGTGACCCGAGAAGTGGTTTTGGTTTTTTATTAAGGGTTTCCTAAGGAACAGTGTTCATGCAGTCACACGTGTCTATCATCCACTCTTTCCCCATCACTGGGGGAAGGGGAATGGTCACCGGCTTGTTAGCTGATTTCAGTTAGTTTTCACAGAAGAATGGAAATTTCAGAAACAATTTAGCTTGTACGTATGTGGTGAAAATAGGTGGCTCTTTTTAAGAGAGATATTTTACTTGCATAATGAAAGCACCTGCAGGAGCTGAAATATTAGATGTTACAAGAACTTTATTTAGGTAAAAAAGAGGAAACATAATAACCAAAAGGTTCAACTAAGACTTATGATCAGTCTAAAGCTGAGCCATCAGTAACTGAGTTTTGTTGGGTGGTCAGGTTGCTTTTAAATGAAAAGAAAACAAATCTAAATCTGTTCCTTTCCTGGGTATTACATGAGGTCTGCTAATGAGGACCCGTCCTTTATATACCAAGCACACCATTGAACGGGGATGGGTCAAATGTTAATATAAATATAAAAGTTACCTTTTGGGAGCATGCTTGCTTAGGTCCTGCATGCTTCATCCTCATTTGGGTGTTCATCTGCTCTTCCTGGAACTGAAAATGTTCATCCTGGAAGAACCTGTGTATAAAACCAGTGATATGCCTACACATGCCTATCTTTCTGTTTTCTGTTAGCAAAATAATAAGATAACCAACATATATTGGTAGTGTAGCCTAGAGAATAAGGTTAAAGGCTTTGTGCTGCTTGTTTCCTTTGCTTTCTAGCATAAAAATGGGAGTAGAAGCTAAAAGGCATTTAGAGATCACCTACCACAGACATTAGGCTGTAACATGGGAAGGGAGAATTAGGTCATAAATACCATCATATACAAAAGAAACAAAAAGAAAGATACCAGAATGGGAAAGAAAAACCACAGGTAAGATACTATATTTTTAAGAAAAGTCCAAGCAATAACAATATCCTTAATTAGTTTTACTGAGCACAGAATACTTTAAAATGGTAACATAGCTCTGATTTCAAAAATAATAGCATAGTAAGAGTCTCCAAGTACCACCTACAAACTCTCCTCTTCACTTCCTTTTTATTTGTAAAATAATTGTACCTGTGGAATGTAAGGCACTTGTTTGGCAGCCTTTTTTTTTTTAACCTTACTTTGCACCGGTGTGAAGAGTGCATGCATGCAAAACAGTGAATAATTGGGCCCAGAGAAATTAAGGCATATTTGCTGGTAAGCTGCTCTTACGAGGAAGAGCATTTCAAGAGAAAGCTGGCAGGTTTGAACCCATCTAGATAGGGCATTTTTATTATTTCCTAACAGGAGGGAAAATATTTGGATTTGACTCAAGTCTGAGTCCTTGATTTCACAGTGATTCTGTATTGTACTAACAGATGATCTCTTCTGTATCTTTGTACCAACAAGTATCTTACAACTCCTAAATCTTTCACATGGGCATTTAGTGAGGCTTTAAGGGTTTGAGAGTCTCTCGCTGACTGACCTCTGCTGCTGGAGCTGCTTTGACCTCGTTGCAGGTTGTGGTATGAGATGCTGCTGTGACCTAACTCTCCTCCCGCAGACCAGGCATGTGCGCTTCTGCTCTGTCAGTCTGCTGGAAAAAGCTGGGTATAACGGCAGGGTATAGTGCTATAGGAGGACGTCTCAAATTGTTTCTTCACTTTATGACAGGAGCACAGACCTTGTGTAGGTAACGTGGCTCCATGTGGAGGAGGGTAGGAGGGGAGCAGCAGGAGGTGGGCAAAGGTGGACCAAGCAGTCAGTGAGCTGGGCTGAGCGGAGCAGAATTGTATCTCTTCATCTGGGAATTTGCCAGCGCGGAGCATATGGAAAACTGCCGTGCAAAACCTGGGTGTCAGTCCGCTGCCCCCTATACTGTCAGGCTGATGTAGGGCAACCAATGAATTTTAAATGTATACTAATTTGTTACTTGAATGCTAGCAGAGATTTTATTTGGCGTCCCTGTGCAGGAGTCAAATCTATTGAAGATTTTTGCTATTTATGTGTTTGTGTCTTTTTTTTTTTTCTGGGATTTTATGTAGGTTGGAATTTAAAATAGCAAGTGACTGGACTTCCATGTGAAATCATGATGTTGGTTCTCCACTCGGACCTTGTCATCTTTCAAAACAAACTTACATGGAAGTTCAAAAGGTAAACATTCCAAGAGGAGGGCATCTTAGCTTCCACTTTACACAGAAGTATGTAGCTACTGAGAGTGTAAGGCAACAAAGAGTCAAGGTCAATATGTCAACGAGGCCAGCTCTAATGTGACTCTAAATTTCCTCTTATTTAAAGGAGAGAAAATGCTTTCCATGGAAAAATAGTATGAGAATTAGTGAGATTATCTTCCTCATGTATTACCTGAAACATTAATAGAAAGGTGAGAGCTATGGTAAAATACGGTCAGTTACTTCTCTGTGTGTTGTCATAGAAAAGAAAAAAAAATCGTTGTAAAAGTAAAGGGGCATTTAGGGGAAATAAGAAGAAACGTTTCTTCTACATAGTCCATAATCACATTAAAAAACACCCATGCCTTCTACCAAAATGTCCCAACTTGCAACTGAATTATACATTGTAGGATTTTTTTAGCAGTGGATAATTTTAACCAAGGAAAAGATTTGTTCATATTTCATGCATGATAAACAAAGCATATTCCATGAAGTTTTTACTTCAGACAGCAAAATCATCTCTATATGCTTCAGAAGGCTTCTGTCTTGTACAGATTTACACCTTCTGAAAATCCTTCACCGAGAAGTATAAAGTATTTCGGGAAAGAAGATACCAACATGCTTTTTTTATGACACCTCTTTACAATCTGAAAGATCTGGGATACCAGAATATAGTTCTCATATTACATTTACGACTGATGCGTGTTTGATGATAAAGTGTAATTAGCTAATGGATCCCATTATTTCTGATGCTTGCTTTTCACAGATCGTATTCACCCAGGCAGCAGCTGAGGAGTTTCCTAAACTCAATTAGTGCAAGAATGCTGTGACCAATGGAAAAATGTTTGATGCATGCCAGAAGACAAATCTTCCCAGCTCTTGGAAATATGTTCTGAAAATAAACAAGGATCACACACAAGATTTTCATATTAATTACTTTTTTTCCTAAGAAAATATTTAAAATCTAAAGTAAATTTTTTGGTTTAATTATCCTTCTCTAAGGAAGCTCTATAACATAAACTCTGGAACCTAAAGATATGGATTATCCTGATTGGTGTGAACACTGATTCCCATTCGCAGATTATAAATGTTAATGTCACACTGAGATTGAACCCACAAGCCAATTTGTCACGTGGAAATTGACACAGCGATTGGCATGTTCACACTGAAATTTCTTGCATATAAATAATTAGCAATACAATAGGTCACTCAGGACCCACTCTTAGCATTGCTACTTGGGAAAAATCACAATTAATGATTGTCTTGACTTTAGTTTTGAATGAATAGGATAGCTCTTTCAGTACAATAAACAAAAGAAATACAAAGCCCATCTTGGATCTGAACATCCAGACAGACATTAAGGCTCATTGTTTTAGCTCTGTTACCTGACTTGTTTCTGGAATCTGATACGACGTTGTTAAATTTACAACATGCATCCTATTTACGATGGCTGGAGAAGCATATATTCAGTTTGCATAGTTTAGCTGGAAAGTGATAGTGATGCATTTTAGAATCCGTCCATATACTAAAGGATAAAGTCTAAAAATCTAGGACCTAGATTTGCAATATGACTTTATCTATGTTCGACCTCTTTTGCAGTATACAAGGCTTTAGTGACATTTATGGACAGTAAATTAGAATTACTTAAAACTCTTCTCCTGTACATCCACAGAAGCTGCTCTTAAGTATGTGTGCATGAGCTCATACACGCACACTTCTGTATATCAACAGGAATCAAAGTTGTAACAAGCTGACCGGCAACAACCCAGTACCCCCAAGCTACACAAACAAGCTAGCAAGTAAATAGAATCACGTACATGAAACAATTTATTTTTTTAGAACAGAACGGCATCGCCAAGCTTCCTGCTGTATTTTGCTGCCCCTGGAGGCTGCTTCTCGGTTTAGTTCCCTTTTTTAGAAACTAAGCACAGCGGGGTCCAGTGGGATCCAGCTGCCCTCTCTCAACTCTTCTGCAGAGAGAGGAGTTGTCCTGGGTCTTAGCTTCCGCAAGCCTGTTGGGATCCTTTCTACTTTTCTATGTTAGAGAAATTTAGGGAAGAGTGACTGTAGAAATGGATGCCTATTCTGCCCATCTCTCAAATTACAGACTTCTTGCCCCGTTGGTTTAGCTATGTACAGATTACAAACATGATATCGCGCTCCGTGATCTGTGGGCCTACATTTCTCTTTAAATCTCACTTTTGATGTTAAGGCATACAGAAAGTTGCTGGCTTCTAGGTAGATGAAAAGGTGTGATTATTGTTATTGACTGTGGAAATAGACTATTAATTATGCACACAATTTGCTGAAATATCAATGGTGGTTTAGAGCAGAAAGAGGTAGGTTTCTGTGAAGTTCTATTAATCTCTCCTGAGGTCATTTCTATTTCTGATTTTGAATCTGTTTGTTGTTTCAAGTGAAACATTTTCCATTGCCTCTGGTAAGAGGGCAGATAAGGCAGAAGTATCAGAGCTCATGAACTGCTGTGTACTTACTGACCTACCAGAGAACAGAGACATTTTCTTCAGAAACTGGAGCAGCTGAACTCTGAAGGAGAATGAACCCTTTTGGCAAGGCTGTAGAAAGGCTCGGGATGGAAAATCTTGTGTTTATGAAGCAGAGAGAGTGAGCAGAAACGTAGTGACTGTCCAACTAGTAGCATTAAGGGAAAATAGTAATGCATTTTGTTCACACAGGGCTGAATACGGCTAGGGTATCTGGAGGCTGCATGCTGCCAGGAAATCGTGGAGTCATCGAACCCAGCAGAGTCCCCGTCCGGTGTAGGGTTGACAAAGGGGTTGTTACCTGTTACCAGCTCTTGAACTGAGACAGAGGTCAGTTCTCAGTGCCTTGTTACATGTTAATAGCTGATGCATTTTAAAGTAATCTGTCCACCCGCACCTAGCCCTTTGTTCAGGGGCAGCGGTGAAGAAGTCGCAGGATCTGGTATCTCCAAATGGCTCTTTTGCCATTCTTTCCTCCACTGTTCCCAAGAGAATCTAGCCTGTAATATCTACCCACTAGGAGATCTACACCCAGATCACAGAAACACAAACACATGCAGTATTACAACACGCGTATTAAAATGACATTTTTTTTACAAGATCAAAAACAGAAAAAATAAAGTGCTGTGGGAAAGCTTTTACCAAATAAAAATGTCTGTGGAGGCTTGATCATATGTGGGCCTGTGAATAACACTCAGGAGACTATAAACTTTAGACAAACCAGATGGTTAGCCAACAAGCCAGATGGTTTTATTTATGCAGACAAAGTTCATATTTAGGGAGGTACTTTGTTCTTCCAGAGAAGGTTTCACACACAAAATAATTATATACGTGTCCTATGATGCTGGACTGGAACATTCATGCAAATTGAAGTCTCATCAAGTAGTCCATTGTCCTTTCGATAGAAATATCATAATAATTACATCATTGGGATACTCTTTGCCTGCTCTTGTACATGGTGTTGCTTCTTTCTATTGCAGTAGCATCCAAAGGCTTTAGTGAGGATTATGAGCAGCTTTTGTTGCGTGTTATAAAATTGCATGGGAAGATACAGTGCTTGCTCAGAAGAATTCGGTCTAAGGAAGAGGAAATACAATACAGGAGTTGACCAATGATAGAGGAAAGTAAGAGGGAGATAATAGTCTGTTACTGAAAGAATTTGATGTGTTTCAACTAGGAAATAGCTCTCCTTTCCAGTATCATTGAATTTAACCACACTCACCTTCTAGTCCTTGGGTTTTACTTTTACTGCAAACCCAGAAAGTACATTTGTATTAACTGTAAAGTATACGCATGCCTGCTTTTCCTTCTCTTTTAAAAGCTGCTTCATCAAAACCTGTTCAAATCTCAAGGTCCCTTGAAATGCCCTATTTTGTCAATTGGCACCTGTACTCATTCAGCTGGGCTTCAGCCATGGCAAGAAGCTGTTGTGCTGTGTGGTGGAGGTCAGTCCTCTCACAGAATGGCAAACAATAGGTGCATTCCAGATTATTTCAATGCAAAGTTAACATCTTGGGTTAAAAACCTCACACTGGCAGTAGCCTCCAGCAACACAGCAGTCATAGCAGCTGATGATCTATCATGTCTTAACACAATTCTTTTTTGAGTGTTTATGTGTCATAATTTCACAGGAGCTTTTGACTCAGATTTTTTATTTTTATTTTTTTTTCCCCGATGGTGCTACCTGCTTGCTGATCTTAGGAAACAGTCTTTCTGGAAAAATGTATTTCTACAACCTAATGTAGGTGTAGCATGTAGTGACACATATATTGTGGTTAGCAGATTAAGAAGTGAGAGAAATTGCTTTGGTGACTTTCTTAACGTAGTTTAAAAAAAAAAACAGATGCATGAACTTTTACTATCCATTCCTTATGAAGAATTGCACCTTAATTGTAAACACCCCTTCAGCAGAGATCCGTTCTGGACTCTCTTCATATTTACATTCCATCCAAATTTCAGCTTTGCTGAAAATTTCATCTTATTCATATTCTTGTTCAGCTATTGGATTTATAAAAATGCTCTGTAAGGGTTATGACTTCTCAATAGAGCTGTAGAGACTCAGAAAATGCAGAGCAGATAAAATAATTCTTTTTCATTGGTAGCAAAAGAGTCAGGCTGATCTAAACATTGCAAAGACCACCTCATGATTTTTCCTGGGAAGTATTATCTTTCCAAAATAACTATAGAAATGATGGCAGTAGCATTGCATCTATGAACTACAACAAAAGGAAAACATGTATTTTTAAAAATCAAAATGAGTTATTTAATTTTATGGCAATCAAAATCAAGGGAAACGTACGATATCTCAATTTGAGAAAAAACTGAACTGGCAAAAACATATGAACACAGAAATCATAGTTGCCCTTCAGAACAGGAGACGCATACGCATTTCAAACTATAAAAGAAATGAAGTAGGATTTTCCTCTAGTTATAGAATACAGAGATTGAAGAAATAGGAGAAAGATTGGAGAAATAATGATACCCTTGCCATAGCAAGACACCTCTCACAGTGTGAGATATGCGCGCTTTGTGCGTGGCCCTTCATGCTCTAACAGGCACCTTGGATATCGTTTCACTTCTGTAGGTCAGATGCTGCTCTGGGCTCCGTGGGAATCCCTGAGTTTGGCACCTTTTCTTCATGAGGAATAAAAATGTGGTGTATCAACCATACGGCATCAAAGAAAGATATTATTTGGAACAGTGAGCAAGAATCTTCCCACACTGATCATTGTTGCCTGTAGTCTTACGCAGTGGAAGATGCTGTTGATGCAAGCTTGCAGTCTTGTCAAATTAAGGAGTTTGGAAAGTAATATAAGTATGGAAATAAAAACTCTGGTGATTTTATACCACACAGAAATCAGTAGTTAGCTGGGAAACGAACCCCAGGTTTCAAAAAATGTTTAAGATGTGTATGGCATGTAGGTGCCTAACTCCCAAAGGACCACAAAACCCCTTTCTTTAAGTAACTCAGGAGCCTGGGTTCTGTTTGTGGAATGACATAGATTCATAGCCCACATATAATTGAAAGTTAATTAAACTAGACTTTTTAAAGTATCTGTAACTTTCGAAAATGGAACTTCTCTCCATTATCACTGGAAGCTTCTGGAACTTTTATTTTCTGTCCAGCATGCTCTCTGTATCGAGTGGAGTAGCCCTCTCTGTTCTAGCAAATGCATTATGTGGTAGGAGCTGAAAGCAAACAGGTCAGGTTTCTCACAGACAGGCCAGGGTTGTGCTTGGGACAAATGCAGCAGAGTATTAAGGACTGAAAGAATGTATTCCATTGGATTTAAAGATACTCTGAACTGTTATTCTTACATAAACACTTTTTCTTTTCCTTTTTTTTTTTTTTTTTTAGATTGGGGTTAAAAGCTCTTCAAGTGTGTTTACTGTGCGTTCTGGGCTCAGTTGCTAGTCGTTTATTTTAGGAGTTGAAGTATTTTGACAAAAAAGTCCCATATAATCTCTACCATGTAATTCCATTCCATGGTCAGTGACATTTTAGATAGATAAGCCATCAACATAACTTTTCACAATCCTCCTCCGTCCCAAAATCAGTTTAATGAAAATTACATATTTTTGTCACATCACCTGGAGCTGATATCAATATATTTTTTTAATCCATAGATGGCATCAGGTTTCAAGTCTGTTGAAGTTTGATTTTAATGTGGTGTTTATACCTTTTAAATTAAAATAATAGATCACGTGAGATTTTCCATCTTGTATTAATTTTTGAAACAACATTCATACAGTTCACATTTAACAGAAATAACTTTAATCATGCTTCAATAAAATATTAAAATGTGATATATTGATTTATCATTTTGAACATAATTTTTTTGCAGTTAATTGTAACTCATGAGCTTGACAGGATACTTGCCTTTCAACAGCACAAAGAATCGAACCATCGTTTGTGGAAAAAGAAAAAAAAGATCATCTTGTCTCTGTGTGATCTCAGCCTGTGCATGCATGAATCTCCTCTGTGCAATTATCAAATCCTCTGAATACAAAGACTTAAACAAACTAACCAATAGCTCTGACCGAATGTGCACAGAGCCCTTGCCTTCACCATCAGAAGCTGTACAGTCCCCATCAGTCTTCCTGATTTAATTTTAATTCAGCGCCTTTATTGATTGCTTGCAAAATGCAGCCATTTGGAAACTGTAGCAACTGAAATCTTGCTTTCTATAAAGGACAGTTGTAGTACAAACTTCTCAGCTTAGAGTTTGCAGTGCACATTTTATCTAAAGTCTGTAGGTTCCTATTAATGTCTGCATCTTTGGATTTCAAATTTTGTTGGCATATGTCCCCAGGTGGTGGGGACCGTTCAATACGTAGCTCTGGTCCAAACAATATAACTCTGCTTTAAAGAATATATGTAGTTATTCTTTCCCAAACATCCAGAAGAAACAACCACTTTTGGGGCTGTTCTGAGAATGCCAGAGTAATTATGAAACACGCTTTCTGCTATTCCTGCATCAACTCTCCAGAGGAAAGACTGGGCAGAGTGTTCAGGTCAGACAGAGGGTTTACATCTTTTACAGTGCCAGCTCATACCACTCGAACTAGACTGTGAGGACCAACTGATGATTTCACATGTGACTGTTGCATAACTATCTAGAGATCAGACCTCCAGCCCTTCTAATTTGAGCTAGATGTGAAATCAGCTCACTTAAAGTGACCTTTGCCATTACTGTCATCTGTTCAGGGTCCTGTAGAAGTACTTGTTACTGAAGGCCACCTCAAACACAACTGAAAACCACGGTAGGGTGTTTTTTTCAGCTAATGATCTCTTCATCTCTTTCCCACTCCACATATGTATTCCTTCCATCTCTCCCCTCCTTACCCTTTACCCCTTTGTCTCTCTTTACTTTGTCAGAGGATTGTGACAAGCCTGGAACAGACTCAGTGCTGATCTAAGTGCGTGTGGGTGGTAGGGGATGTGGAAGGCGAAGCCAGCCTAGCGTGCAGCCCTATGTAGCTGTGAGTGACCTTGGGACATGGAACAGGGGATCACACCAGGTCGGCATTACTGCCAGCTGCCACGGGGGTGAATGCTAAAGGTCCCTTAGCTTTTCCATAAGCTTCCTCAACTTTTCCATCACCACCGAGCAAGAACTGCACCTCAAACCCCATTGTTACATAGCAGGCAAGCCAAACTGAAGTGTGCTTGCACTAAATCAAATTCATATCTACTAATCCCCACTAGAGAATGACTAGAAACCAGCTGATTTACATTAGTTTCACTAACTCAAAATAATGCTTGAAAACAATTAATAAACTTTGACGTGGATCCAAAAAACAACACTCTTCGGGCTGATTTTGCAAGGGAGCAGGAGGAGCAGGGAGCTGAAGGCGACCCCAGTGCAGGCAGTGCCCTACCAAAGGGGCACCATCCCTTGGGGGCTGAGCTGGGGGCTGGTAACGGGGTCCATTTCACAAGTTTTATTATTTTGCTTTTGCAAGCATGGCTTTCTTTTTGATTTGTCCATTTCTGTGAAAATTCTGCAAGCCCTGGATCTGCCCCACCTACTAATCAAGAGAAATACTTACTGCCTTAAATTGTTGGCGTTTTAGTATAAAAATATTGTGAGTTTATTAACTTTTTGTGAGCTTTCATCCTTTTGAACTCTCCCATGGCTCCTCTGATAGCTGCAGCTGGCAGTCAGAAATACTGCTCTAGCCAATAGTTTATATTGTCAGCAAACTGACAATAAATTTTTTAAAAATAGAAATAAATAAAACTGACAATAAATTAAAAAAAATATATTAACCTGGAAGTAATGAGGCAGCTTTCTTGAACATGAAGCCACTTTTACTGAGATGCCTGCTGGCATTCAGATAACCGTAGTATTTATTTGTAGTGAAACTGTCTCTAGAGGCCACCACCACCCTAAAGTGTTTGCTGTTCTCCTTTCCTTAGGCACGTGCATCCGGCGTCACCCCACAACCAAGAGGCTTGAAAAGAAACAGGAACCCACCAACAGTGGGTGGGGAGAAAAGCTGTGGGGCTGCCGAAGGGACCTGGTAAAGGATGGGACCTGGTAAAGGACGAGCCGTCGGTGAGAGGCAGAGCTGCAGGCTCAGCTGGTCTGAGCCCTCACCTACTGCCGCCCTCACTGAACTCTGCTCACCATTAGATTCCTCCATTTGCAAACCATCATTGATGCTTATATGCCTTTTTTTTTTCTTTTCCCATGATTCATTCTCAAAAGGTTGTTTCTGCTGCCCCAGGAGAGCGGCAGGAAGCCCTAGCTGCTCTGTGTTTCCCCATCTCATAGGTCCAACAAAGCCCTGTCTGTGGCAGCCTTACTTGCACATCCCGGGCTCCCTTTGCCATCTTGTAAAGAGAACAGGAGGGATTAGGGTTCTTGCTTGTAACTCGTTCCACAGCACTGAAACACATCCCTTCCTGTACAAGCTATACCCACCACTGTATTTAGGTTACTTTAGCCCATGTATTTTATGTTTTTCTGACAAAAAAAAAATACGGCCAGCTTCACTAGTTTGTTCAATCTGCTATGTGGCACTCCAGCAACACAAAGCCACTGTAAACCCTGCTTAATTGGGCAATTAAACTTGATGACCACTCTGCATCCCTGCATCCCTGAAGCAGTAAAAGACAGCCAGAATGTACCAAAAATCTCACCTGTCCATTGGAAAAACTAAGGATGCACAAACACCTCCTCAGACCAGCCACCAGCCCGTGCAGAGCTGGCCACGCTGGCCGTAGGATGTCTGGAGGACAGGCGTACACAGAGTTAAGGCAGAGTTTACCTTTGCAAGAATGCAGGCATAGCCCTTTCTTCTTCAAAATGTTATTTTCATTGTTTATAATGTAAGTCCACTAAAGATAATGGTGCTTGAAGTGTAAAAATTGGATCCTGATCTTGTCAAACCTCTAGGCTGTGTGTGAGAGGAAAACGCCCTGAAATCTGCAGTAATGTTTTTAGGATAAAATCTTACTTTTCAAGAGCACCACTGATGTAAAATTTTGTCTTTGCTTCTAGTAACCCATCTGGAAATAGCATAACTTTACTGCTGGCAGTCTCAAGGCCATTTTGTTAGCCTTTCATGGAGACTGTTGTGGTCACTAGCATTGCTTAAAAAATGAAAATAACAGAAGTGGTCTGAGTGCAAGAGGCAGTTCTGGGAGCAATGCTGGTCCCGGTCTGCACTCCGAGTCTGCTCCTGACCCCACAGGTGACCTTGAACCAAAGTCCTGGGTCTCAGCGCTACCTCCTTTGGGAAAGCTGAGGGCTGGGTTTGAAGCTTGCATTAAAAACCTACCTCTTCAAATATTTTCTGTAACTATCTGCCAGTATTGCTTGCAATGCCTCCAGAAGAGGCCAGGAATATGCCAGGAAGGGGTTAAGTGGGTCTGGCTATTTCATAAAGGCAGGCATTTTGTTATTCCCTAAGGAAATGGGAGCTACTTTCTAGAGAAAGAGGGGACATGGGCTGTGGACGGTTCTGAACTACCCACAGAAAGGCTCAAGCTGAATTATGTAGGGATTGTAACAGGAGTTTGAAGTTATTGCTAATATCCTTGTCAGTGAAAACTGTTTCTAGGAAGAAGAGGAGTTTTTATTCTAAAGCAGGAAGATTTAGTTTAAGGTTATGTAAGTAAAGCACCCACACAAAACCTGCTATTCCTTTTCCTCACCCTATTCACCTTAAAAAAATATACTTGTTCCGTTATAAAGGACTTGTTTTGCACTTACTCTTAGCAGTGCAAGTAGCTGGGAAATGTCCCTTTTAGATTTTGTGGCTGCTTAGTTACCACAGTTTCTTGCTATCCAAATAGACTCGCTCTGTCAGGGCTGTGAGATGAGAGAGATAAACACAGGGAGCAATTGTGGCTTCCTGCCACCAGCCCTGCTCAGAAAGCAAGAAAGCAATAGCAGATGAACCATTTCTGCAGCGGCGGTGGGAAGCTGTGGCCTCACAGGAATAGGGCAACTGAAAAACACAACCAAATACCCTGAGAGCAGGATAAGTAACGTCAAATAATGTGCTCTCTTCTAGTTCCACTTTGCTTGTGCAATAGTTTTGAGGCAGCCGTTACTCTGCCAGAAAATAGTCCGTGTAGATGTGCAGAAAATGTATTGGGTTTGAGGTAATGCAGTGGGATGCTCTATAAGCAAAACCTACAATGGTGACAGCCAAATTAAAAATGATGCAATATTGTCATTTATCAGCTGGGATGGTTGCATCGGTGTTGCCTAAAAGTAACTGTCAGGTGTTGGGTTTTGTCACCCGTCTGTACATTTTCCTTGTTTATTCAGTTTTGGAAACTGTGACTAGAAAGAAAATTAGCTGATGGCAGAGAAAATAAGAGAAATTAAACAAAAACAATAAAGTTGAAATTAGAGAAGCACCGGCGGTGTGAAAGAGGCAAGATCCAAAACACGAACAGCTCTGAAGCGAACCAGCCTTTCTGTTCTCTTTGGTGAGACGTGGAGCGTGGAGCAGGCAGTTTTCATATCAGAAACTGCAGGACTCGTTTCTGCTGTCGTAGGGCTTTGTAACAGTAGTTTAATCAGACCCACTTTTGCAGAGGGAGGGAAATAACATCATCTGTTTGTTGTTTTTTTAACTTTCAGCGAAGTGGCATGGGGTGCAATTAACTGGTGCTAACAGTAGCTAAGCCCAACCGTGTTTCATGCTAAAGGAAAGTTACACAATGCTGTGGGTGGCAGAGTATTTCTGGGAGGCACACTTCGCTGCAGACTTTGCTTGCATCACTTCCTGAAATAGAGATTGACTGATGTGATATATTTTTATTTTTATTCAGCTCTTTTTCTCAAACCACATGTTACACTTGCATGCTGTTTGCAGAGTTAGGTCTTGAAGAGAAGACCATAAATGCCCAAACCAAGGTGGACTGTATTTTAACCTAAGCTCTCCATGACTTTTCCATTTTCTTTTTCTGTTTTTCTGCCATCTCAGGATGGAAACTCTGCTAAAGCATTGAATCAAAAGGGAATGGCTTTATTGAATTAAAATTATATTCCTTGCAATATTGATCATCATTTTAATTCACTTTACTTTGGGCTGTCCTCAATTTGTGCTTTCTTAATGTGCTGCAGATTTCTGAGTTGACAGCGGATAACTGTGAGGAGCCAAGAGCTGGTCAGCAAGCACTTGGAGTTTTAACTCACAGGAAAGTGTAGGAGGTAGTTTAGAATTTAAGTTTTGGGGTTTTTTTTCCATGGGAAGATACCTCTCCTCTGTCCCCTGTGCATGGGAGAGATGTGAAAGAAGGGAGATCTGGCAATTTCCTGCTTTCCTACTTCGCAAACCCATGACAGCAACTGTCAGCATCCTACCCTTTAGCCTATTATTTACCACTGACTGAGTATTTTTGATGAAATGATTAACAGAAATGGATTTAATAATGATATATTACACACTCAGATTCAATCTCTACCAGGACTAGAGAGGAACGCAACTCTGGGAAACGGTGTTTCAATTTGTCTGGTGTTTCTGCATGACATTATTTAATCAAATCCCATTTGTTTCATTGAATTAATCTTGATTATGTTTTTATTATTAATGTGGACTAGACAACAAGTTTAGCTTTGAGAACTAAAATTTATTCTTTCTTACACCACAGCAGTGAAGGATATGGGATGACAATCAAAAGTACTCGTGGTTCATCACTCAAAAATGACAACTCATCAGCTGAGCTGTGTGAGCACTCTTAACTAATGAAAATACAAATGTGCTTTTTCTGTAGTGGTTTAAATCCATATATTTAACTTCTTGTTTTGAACTCATGTATAGCTAATGAAACAGCTCAGAATCCTATTTCCCACAACGGTTGCTTGAGAAAAAAAAGTTGGAAAAAAAGGCACGAACCAACAAATTTCCTCCAGTGAACAGCTAGCAATTAGCTCTCCCTCCAATATAAACTTCACATGGATTTTCCTGTTTAATAGGCAGCTTTGGACCTACAATCCATGAATTTCTCTCACCTATTTTTCTTAACTCATTTGTACCTCTAAGTCCAAAATCTGCAGTTCAGTTACTTTCGCGTTAAGTTAAAAAAAAAAATAAATCAATTTGTTTCCAGTTTGCTGTCTACTGGTTTCACTGGATGTCCCTTATTGTAAGAAATAATGCATTGTCATTCTATTCACCTTCTTGACCCCAACCATATTTTTCATAGGTCCCCAGCGTGTCTTTTTCACATGCATCTTTCCCAAGGCGAAAAATTTGATCCATATGGTGTTCTCATACAGGAGCTGGCCAGTAGTTGTTGTTCACCTCTAAGTCATTTGTACCACTGCTTACCCAAACTGATCACAACAGTCACATTTGGATCGTGGTGACACAGTCATCTTTTTACATTTTATTTGGCTTTTGACTATTGCTGACCATTGCGGGCATTTCCAGGTGAGTATCTGCTAGGTATTTTTCAGTTTACCTTTAGAGATTCATGCATCTCCCTGAGTCCTAAAGTGGAAACCTACCTTCCAGACATGGTTTTGTATTGCATTCTGATGGCCAGGTCCCTAAATATTGTCTGCTCTGAAATCAGTATGTATTCAGAGGATGGAATAGTGATCTTCAGTTTAGGAAAGAGAGGATCATTAGAGATCTTTTTGACAGCAGAAAACCAGTCTGCATTAAAAATTAGCCTGCTTTAAGTCTTTTCCTCCTCTGCTCAATAATGTGTCATTTCCACAAAGGCTGTGAGACATTGGAAAAAATAACCAGGAGGCTATGATATTTCTTAATTAAAATTCTAACCTTAAACTTAATTATTATGGTCTTTTATATCAGCATTGAGGCATAATATTAAGTTCCTTAATTTAATGTAGTGAAAATAGCAGATCTATAACAAGACATACTAAGCTGCATTCAATTTTTTCCGACTTGGTGGTGGTCCTCATTGATCCCTACTTAACTTACTGCCTATAAAAAGAATCTCTAAATGAGCAGCACCTGGGAAAGCCAAAGAATGACTCTTTGAAAACTCTCGTTCAAATATGCCAACAAGAAGTTGAGGGAAGCTACTGTAGCACTAGCACAGGAATTTGTAAGAGGTAAGGAAGGCTGGCTGTAGCCATATAAGGGCTTTGGAAAAGGCATGATTTTGCTTCTTCAGTGTTGATTGCATCTGAAAGATCCTGTTTCCTTTCTTCTCCTGCACATGTCTTCTACAGATCAGATGGATATCTGTTTACACAGAAAAGGGGGTTTGCCCCTACCTTAGCTCTCTGTCTATCCTGCATAATAACAGCTGCTAAAGAAAAACATACATTTCTTGCTGCTCTGCTCCGTAATCGTTGATGGAATCTGTCTTATTCCAATTAAAATGATAAATCATGGGGCCATGGCAAATTTCCCGTGCTTTAACAGAGCCTCGCTCGAGACAGTTGTGTTCAGTTTGTTGTGTTGTGCGGAGGCTCGTTACTCAATACCTCTCAGTTTAAATGAAAGCTCCTTTTGTCTGGGAGCAGGAGCTGGAATGCCAACACACGGCACTGCCGCGGCACGCAGCTCCCCGCGCTGCCATGGGGAATAGGTGCCGGGCTGCTCAGCCACCAGCTTCCCTCTGCTTTAAATCAAGATCTGTTGAAATAAGCACACTTCTCAGATGCTTCATCGCTCTGGGATTTCTAGGCTAAATCCTTATCAACCTGTTATTTCACCTTCTATAAATGCTGCCTCTCTCTCCAGTGATGGATAAAACAGTTTTGTGGGGCATCCCAGGACCATACTTTACCTCATCTTTGCCCAGAATGGTGCAAGTTCCATTTGCAAAGTGTTCCCCAAAATAAACAAGCAAAAATCTGGAAATATTTACTGCTGCCATTGCACATCCACAGATGCCAACACTTTAGGTCATATTAGAAATAATTTCTTGGTTCTGGTCAGTATTTTAATTTCAGAGATCTTCTTTTCATAAAAATACTGATATAATTTAATTTTCAAACATTTTCAATATGTTGACTTTGAAAAGCGCGCTTTTGCACTTAGAAATATTCACCCAGATTTTGCTCAGAGTTTTGGGGATGTCAGCCCACATTTTGCTTTTAATTCCTTTTTGAATGAGAAAATGAAGAGCAGGAGATAAAAATATTTCTTTGTCTCCTCTTCTAAACATCTTTTGTGTTTCTCCATCTTGCCCATGAAGAGAGGAAAATAAATAAGACATAATAAATACTCTTCTGCTTCGTCCATTGTTTTTCATCTTTCCTAGCTCTGAACTGTGCTTGTAGAGAATTGCACCAATAGTTTGGTAATTTGTTGTTTATCACAATTTTTTATTTGTTTGTTAAGCTTTTAAAGCAGTATGAATCACTCAGACGGTGAAGCTAAAGCTAAAGCTAATGCTAAAACACTATTATTTGTGTTTTAGAGGGATACTTTAGACAGTCTACATTTTACAAGATCCCTGCACATGATCACTAATAATGGGTTTAAGAACTCTCTTTGCTTCTTATAAAGCCAACGAAATAAGAGATGGTAATCATAAACATAATAATATTATGGATATAAACAAACAATTAAAATTATTCCTCCCCATTTTGATTATTGACATGTAACTTAAAATATTGACCATCTTATTTTGCCCCATACTTTCAGCCGTAGCTAAAATCCACCAATGAGTACCAGAAATCCTCCATTGGTTTCGTTGGAATGTGGGTGAAATCCTATAGATCTAAATTATTGTGCAGTTTGAAGAGAATCAAAGTGAAAGTACAAACAACTTCTTTAAAAGCTGTCTGTAGTTTTCATGTTTCCAACAGATTGCTCAATCAGAACGCAAGACCTGAGAGTTGTATTTATCTTTGAACTGTGAGCCTATTGTACCACGGGTGACTTACATTTTTGAAAAATAAAATCAATTTTTCTGTCTTCTTCATATGCTAACACATCAGTGAGCTACTGTTTCAGCACACAAAAGCAAGAGGCATGAAGTTTATTCTGATTTCTGAGTGCTTTTACCTTTCTACATCCAAAGGGCAGGAGTGGTAATGAAGTGCTTTAAGCGCTTGGAAGAATCATACACCAGGATTAACTATTCAACAAGTTTAGAGATCATGATGGGGACAGCCTGGGCTGTTACTGAAGTTGTGGAGTTCCCTATTTTCTGAAAAGAGGAACAGTATGAGACAACAGATAACTCGAAATAAGCAGATTTCACCGACCTCAGAGGGTGATAGGTAAAGCCAGAGGGAAACAAATAAGCTGGCAGACCGGAGGATGGGAGAGTCAGCCACTACTGCGGAAGGCTCTGTGACCCACCCAGGTGCAGAAGAAGAACACTAAAAACCCCAGCGTGGCTGCAATGGTAAGAGTGCAAAACGCTATTGGGGTGGGAAATAGCAGAAAGGCTATGGCTGTAAGAAGTAACAGGAAATCCTTCTGTAATTGCACTAATAGTAGGAGGAAGGCTGAGAAAGCTTTGGTCTGCTGCGCCAAGGGGAGGAAAGATATAAACAGATGATGCTGAGAAGGCTAAAGTGTTTAATGCCTTTTTGCTGCAGAACTCTCTGCAAAGGACATCTGCTACCAGATGGCTGGCACAAATCACCCAAGTGACAAAGGGCTAGGGTAAAGAAAACACAAGCACTTAAGTAAGTTTAAGATTCCCAAATCAGCTAGTGAGAACATTGCCTGTTATAATTTATCCTGAAGCATTAGACACAGTAAGCCTAGATCTGCTATGGGGAATTAACCTCATTTAAAAGTAGCCAACTGAAAGTTTGGCATCCAGTGCAAACTGTTTCTTTATTTTAGGGGTCCCTGACCCCTCCCCGGGGCTCCCCCCACCCTCCCCACAGGCCAGGACCCCATTTCCATCCCTGCTCCAGTGACATTGCAGCAGGGCTGGTCTCCCAACAGCCCTGCCCTGCCAGAATACTTAAGCTTAAAAATATATTACCAGGTCGTCTCACTCCCTTTTCAGCAAATATGTCTAAATAGGGAAGGGAAACATCCACCGACCCCTGTAACAATGCAGATTAAATCTTTTCCCTTGCATGCTGCAAAGTGTGGAAGAACCATTCCAAAATATCTGCATCTGCCACCTGTTCCCTCCACATCCTGACCCCCATGCAAAATGACTTTGTTTTCCCAGTGTGTCATTTAAATGAAGGTATTCGCTCCACACATATCTGTAATACTTGCCCAGCTCTTAGAAACGGCAAGTATTCTGCACCTGGCAGATTGCATAATCCCGCCCGATGAAAGAGAAATATGGTCAATAAGTCCTTAACATAACCCTTTCATCTCTCTTCTTGCCAGCAGCTTGTCTCTCTGCAGTTTCCTTTTACAGGGTGATTTGGAAGTTCCTTTTGAGTAGCTTACATTTTATCTCTGGTTGGACATGAAATAACTCCACATGCTGTACCGGAGGGAACATGTTGTTCTGCTATCATAGGCACAGCTGCCTGGGCAGAGGAGACTATTAACAATGAAGCATCCAGATAAAGTGAGTAGATACCTGCAAAAAAAATTGCTACCTCATTAGAGATATCCTATCTTGCACCACAGCTCTTTTGAGATCCCATTTGGCTAGTGAAATATGGGATGAAAGGACAAACACGTAGATGATCCTTTTTAATCAGTTTAATTAAAAAGGAAGGCTAGTACCTACTCTTACTTCCTTTCATTTTAATTAAGCAAAAAATGTAATGTAATTTATGTACCACAGGCAGCCAAAATAGTAGAAAAAACCTGCTGCACAGTTTTATCAGCTTAATCCTTTTCTTCTGAATGTCATTTGGCATTTGCGCTCAGAACTCATATGGACAAAATCCTTAGAAAAATATTCAAAGGGAACGCTGCCAAATTTGGTGGCTGTGTCCTAGTTAAGCTCTCTTTCCTCTTTTAGCTTTGTATTGCAAATGAAAGATACTCAAACAAGACTGTCCATCTGTGAAAAGGTTGATTACAAAGGTGCCCAACTGCTGTATCAATAGAGAGGGAACTGTGATTTATTTATTTTTAATGGAAAAGTACCAATCCCTCCTCAAATGCACTTCTTGTTCAACAGATGTGACTGGAGTGGCGACTGAAGAAGAACCATTGCAATCTCAGACTCCTGTTACCCCCCAAGTCAGGAAAGGAGCCACTAGCCCATGTTCAGCTGCCTCCCAAGTCCTCTGAGCCTGTGGCTGAGTGTTTCTGCTTAAGAGGCACGAGCTGGAAAGACAGAGGATATTTATACTTCTTTAGCTGTTCTGAAGGGACTTCTCTCGCTTCCTTACCACGCTCCTTTCATGTGATTTTTGACTGGCAGTCTTTCCAGATCCAGATTGTCACTGCTCAAAATGTGTCTATTCTAAAGCCTCTTGCCCTTGAAAGAACTCAAGGGAGTTAGTGTCTTACTAACTTTTCTTCAACTGTTTTTAAAAGTTATTGAATACAGACAGGCCTTCTCATTTAGGTAAATCTGAATCCCAAATGAAAATTGATGTGACAGTCTATTTGCCTTTCAAACTGTCTCCAATATAATGACTAAAGAACTCTAAGACATGGAAAGAGAGCATGTGAGAAAACGTGACTATCTCAGGTCTTGGTTTACTAAGAGAAAAAGGTGGTTTTGTGGTGGTATTTGGATAGTCTTCCTGTTACTAGGCGTTGCTCCAGGAAAGAGGGCAGAGCCACTGCATAGGCTTTCCTCCTTTGCAATACCTCTTGCTCCTCTCTTTTTTATTATCATCTTTCACTGTTCGTTTCCTTGTGTGTACATCCGCCTTTTGATTTTATTTTTTTCTTTGTCTTCTCTCATTTATTTTCTGGGATTTACTGTGTGTAACCTTTAGTACCAGAAGGCAGAGGTCCAGCAATTGAAAACTGCTTATGTCTAGTCTCTTCATAGGAAAAAACCCCGTGAGCTGTTCTGGACAGAAATGCATTAGTAGAGTTATATGGGCAGGTTTACCCATCTGAAATCGGTCTTGCTTAAGAAGGCACAAGAGCACATTGCAAAATAGTTTGGGTTTGCAAAATGTCATAGCTTAGTGCTTCCCTGCCTGCCCTGGTTTCAGGGTGCTGATGCTCTTCATTCCTTTCCATGGGGGTTTACGTTCCCTCCTATCACTGTGTTTGCATTTCTCTGGCTCTTCCGATTTTGCTCAGAACTGTTGGTTTGCTGCATCGTTCACTCCTCGCAGAAGGACCTTGCCTCCTATGGGGCTTCATCATGTCCTAGGAGATGATTGGCACATGATTGTGGAATCAGGACCTCTTTGCAGAGTGGTCTGGGAAATGTTTAGCCAGAAGGCGCATCTTATCAAGCTCGTTATTTACTCCCATTTACAAAATTACCTATAAAATGTCTACACTCACGTTGATCTAATTTTAGAAAGCAATTATAAAGCATTCCTTAGGTCCAGTGTCAAGAATGAAGTATTCAAATCCTTGTGAAGTTAACCTTTCTCCTTCTTGACCTTATACACTCTCTTGAAATGTTTTCTTATTCACTGTGGTGTTATTCAGAACCTTATGTGTTCAAACCAACTTTGTTCACCACTCCAGCACAATTATTTTATTTTTTAAGTCAAACTATAACTTTTTAAAAGAAGCTGCTGAAGAGTGAATTCATGGAAGTCAGCAAAGAAGATGAAATTGCCTTTGAAAAATTCTGCAGCACTTTTGTAATACTAACTCCAAACAATCCGTCTGGATTTACAGGCCACTGGATGTCACTTTTGCTTTACAAAGCAAAACCTTGATTTTTAAGGTCTTTTGCTTTTTACGTATAGGTACATTTCTGATGCAGTGCTTGTCATAGTAGAGGATGGCACTTGGTGTCTTCTACTTCTTGATTTCCAGACAAATCTCTCTGAGGATTACCCCATTCCTCTGTGTCATATCATAGTAACTGGGGACAATAGTGGTAAAACAGCTTGTAAGAAAAATATCCAAAAGCAGGGAAGGTTCTGTGAGAAACCTTAATCCAGGTCCTTTCCTATGGGGTATTCAGTAAAGCGTGGTATGTACATGGCCTCTTCGATCACATTGGAAGTGACTGTAGAGCCCATTCAAGATCAAGTAGGAGGCCGGACAGAAACACAGCCTGAAATATCATTTTAAGGACCCCAGTGATGCAAGATGATGGATTGTTCTGTTACTTTCTTATATTGGAATTATGTTCATGAAAGACGGTCCTAGGAGAAAGCCTGAAAGATCCTGCTGATGGTGAATTCTTCAGTGGCTGAGAAAGAAGAACACTAGTGAGTAACTACTACCTTAAAATCATTGTATCATGAAGCTCCTTGCATGGGTATTCATTTTTTGCTGACAAGACTCTTGTCTGTATTTCTCAGGAAGGATTTGAATGTTAAATTTTATAGTAGTTGGCTATTGAGGTAGAAACAGCCTGGGACAAGCAACCAACTGAAGCATAAGAGAAGCTTGGTTTTTTTTTAACTTGCATGAATTATAAAGGCTTGGCGCACAGAAAAGCTAAAGATGCAGAGCAAAGATCTTTGTGTTGGAAAACAGCAAGTTTCATGAGAGCACAGAGGGAAATACACTACTGGAGATGGGTTAATGTGGAAAATTCCCTTCACCTGACCCATAAGACAAGTGCCTCTCACTGAGCATGCTGCCGGATGGTTCACACAGAGTGAGCCAGTGGGATCTGGACAGATGGCAGTATGGCTGGACCATGGGGCTGTAGTCACATACCCTTGTCCATGTACAAGTTAGTTGGAACAGGCTCAAGCTTGCGGGCTAGCAGCACACAGGCACTGGTGATGCACCTACGGGAAAGCCATACGCACATCGGTGCTACCAGAGTTGCTGCTGCTAAAACTCCAGCTACCACTGGAGCAAGGAGTGATCACCCTCAGCCTGGATCATCCCTATGGTTTGTCATATGGTTATTTTTTTGTGTATTTAAGTGCTGTGTATACAAGGAGGTGAGAAGGAAGACATTACCTCATAGCAAAAAGAACTGCTGATTACTCTGCTCTTGCTGCTTTGTCCCCTCGGCACCAGGTAGGACCCACAAGCAGGACCAGGCTGCACCCTGGTATCACAGCTGTGCAGCACCTCAAAACCAGCCCCGGGCAGAGGAGGTGAGCTCGGCTGGACATACATCAGGCATAAGTGGCAAACCTTGAGTTTCATATCAGGCTCCTGGACCAGACCAGGACTTTCTAATCTATTGTGATCACTGTTTCAGAAAGCGGAGGCAATCCACACAGGACAATACATATAAAGTTAATTTTTAAACTAGATTTATATACTTATAAAGCTGTGAAGAGAAGTAAAAGAGGTTTTTAATTCTAGGTGCTTATATTTTATTGAAAAACTTGTTATTCAAGATAACATAATTGAATATCTATGAGTAACGTCTCCTTTTTTTTAATATTAACATGATTTGATTTTGTAAATCCAGTAGTAATGTGGTATGGCAATTGCCATCCCAAAAGCATAATTAATTAATTAGTCATTATATCAGAAGTCTGTTCCTAAAAATACATTTTCATATATGTTTAGGAAGTTTAACAGAAAAAAAATGGCATTAATGTGGTATCTTTATAATGATCAGCATTTGCAAAAATGCCATACTTGAAAACTACATGAGGTTTCATATATGTTCTAGCACTTCTGTAGGCCTCAGTTGCCATAGGAACAGTTTTGAGGTGCTAAGTATTTTTCTAGCATCTGTACTTTACGATCTATTTCCTCCTGCAAACATCACTCTCAGCAGCAGCCAAGGAGGATATGTAACAAGCAATGAAAAACAGTAGGACTATAAAGTAGGAACATAGTACATAAGGTGGACAGAGTCACCAAGGGAAGCAATTTTTTTTAAGTGCAACAAAATAGTACCACAACTGAAACACTGCTTCAGTTTTAATATGAAATGCTAAAATATGAGGTACCTGATAATGTTTTTTAAGTTATATACAGTATTTGACATAAAATTCGATTGGAAGCAATTGCACATGAAATACAATACAGGACTGCAGATTCAGGAATTCTTTTCAAGATCAATAAATGAAAAGGGAAGTAAGTGATGCCATTTTTAGTCTTCTCCAGTTTCTATGGCTACTGAAACCCAAGCTTAGAAACTGAATGATGCATATGCTTAATATGGCAAATGAATAAATGTGTAACAGTTTACTTCTGAACGTTATTCTAGCTTCCTGTACCTGAGGTTCTTTTATCTGAGCTAGAGACAAGGTAGATCATAATTACTTGTTAATTGCTTTTCAGAGAATAGACTGCAAGAAGAGATGTACAGCACCAGGAGAAGTTAACAGGCATGAAAATATTGGTTTATATTTAAGCTGAACCTTCCGTGGCACAATAATATGTTTATAATCAGCTGTTGAGGCTCAATCCAGTTACCCAAATGTAGACATCTTGTGTAACTTCACATGAACCAAAGGTCATCCGCCCTCGCCTCTACCTGCCACTTGACAAGCGTGTCCATCTCCCACTGATCTTGTGTTATCAGCTCTGATGGGTGGCTTAGATACCCCAGAGCTTCTCAAATAGCAGCAGGCACCCAAGTTAGGCAACTGAATTGCTCTCTTTGTGACTGTAATAGCCTTCAGGCTACTAGAACGACAGCTAAACAAATTCTGGGGTTATGCTCAGGCAGCAGGAATTATGCTGGGACAAGTTAATTGCATCGAGGAATTAGCAGACAGTGAATGGAAAAGTACATCTGGGAAGGGAACACAAGAAAAATAGTTTGGGAAATGATGCATTGAACACAAAAAAAGAGACACGGGTTTTGTGTACTGATAAGATCACAACAACTGATGTAACCTGCTTGCCTCTTGACGTATCAGATCATACTGGTACAACTTACATGCATTGGAATGATTGTCTGGCACAGAATACTGGAAATGATTCAGTATTTAAGTACTGTAGCAGGCAATACTCCTTTTTCCTCACAGGCCTTACACCTCAGCTCTCTGAGTATTCCTCTCGTAAACACAGGCTTTGTTTTCTAAGGTCCTATGCAAGCCATGCTGAGACTTTGTTAAACATGTGCGTTGTTTAGTTCATAGGAACACATACAATTTCTTCACTGACAAAAAAACCCACCCCAATATATAATTATTCACTTGTTAAAATTAAGGCAATTTGATTTCTTTTTCAGGTTTGTCCCTGCTTTTTGCTGCTGCTGCTCTTCTCCCTTCAAGGCCATCACCCACTTTTTAATTCGCAGCGGTATCCCTCTCCTCAGCTCAATCCTCCAGTTCCCACGTGCTTTGCCTGGAAGGGCCTCACCTCTGCTGGCCTTGTGCCTCCATCAGCCCTACCACACAGTGCTGAAATGGCAACCGTGCCAGCCTCACAGCAAGACCTGTGGGTTTCTTCCAGTTACAGTCTGTTTTCTCCTGCATAGCATGTTTCTCTTTTTAGTAATCACAAAATTTCTCTTTTAGACCACACCCATAAGTAAAAATCAAAAGATTTGCTTAAACTGAAATTATGAACTTGCAACAGTTTATGCTTTAGGAAGAGTCTCTCACATGCAGTAGTCCTTTGGATCGCCTCTGTGATTTTCACCTTCCTGAAAATTTGGTATAAATCCATCAGCTCATTTATACAAGTATTCAATTAAGGGGGTGTAAATGGCACTAACTCTGTTTCCTTTTTTCCATGTAGGAAATGGAGAGGATCTTGTGTCAGATGAATTAATTCAATTAAGACATTGTGTGACACCAAAACACCTTCATCAGGCATCAGTGTAAAAAATAAATTAAGAGTGATAGGCAGTGTAGTGCCCTGCCAAGTGAAGGTATTCTGAGAGTCTGAAACGTAACAGGGTCCAAACACAGTGCATCACATTTGTTCGATTTGCCAGGTGATATTTCCTTTCATTTTCTTTTCGCATCTTCATCAGCTTGATTCTCTTCTTCCTCTGAAGCCATGTAAAGTTGTCCCAGGTTCTATCATCTGATTTATTTTGGTTTGTTTTGTTATACATGCAGGATGTGAGGATACATGCTAAATTTTATCAAGATGACTTCAGTCATGACAGGAAAAAGCATGCCTTCATTGCAGGCTTTACTGTAAAGTGTGAGTTTGCCGGAGAGTTTTCATTTATAAACAAGTGGTACTTTATTTGAATCATTCGTGGAAGTATCCAGCTGTGTAAGCATGTAGCTCATACTGTCCTGTGAACTGTCCTGTGAGCTTTTGGCTGTTATAATGTGATCAGTTTTATTGCTGTAGTTGGGAGAGACTTCTCTGACACTTGCATTCACATTTCTTTCCTCCAAAATATTCCAGAATGCTGATTAACAGGGATAGCAGAAGCAAGCAAATATGATGGAGGAAAAGGCAGTAGATGTAAAGCAACACAGACATTTTGTCCAGTTGGTTTTGTTTGGGACATGTTTAAATAAAGAAATGCACACTGTACAGCGAGACATGTACAGAGCTTGGCAGAGGCTTTATATCTGAAATTAAACTACTCCCCAGCTAAAAAGAAGGGTCCCAAACAAACCTCTTAAAAGCTCTTTTTGCACTTCCTTGCATCAACATAAATCTACAGGAGTGCATCTAAGACAGCCATTGTATTAACATTTTTGCCAGTATTTACTGTGAGAATTAACTAAATCTATCACATGGTGTGAACGGCAGTGTTCTGCTTTTTAAACTTTTTTATTATTATTATTAT
>VZTV01056970.1:602-18761 GCA_013400875.1 Anhinga rufa
TGTCACCTCCTCATCAGCATAAAGTGTGGTCATATTTCACATAAGATCTGGCACAATCTGTGAATCTTAGAGGATGATTGGACTCTTCGTTTTGGACTCTGATTACAGAAAAGCCCCACGGTTAGAAGGTGTTCGAACATTCCCCTATATAAAGCCCCCATAAGAACCCTTCTTCTGCCTCTTCAAAGTGCAGTGTTTTTGGGATCCTTCCACTTGATATCACGTGATTTCCTGTAAATGTAATTAGTGGATCAAGGAACAATGTAGAAAAAATTTCTGCCAAAAAATCTACAGGTTTAGACTGAAACAATCTGGTATAAACAACACCTAGCATTAGTTGTTTCAATCTCATTAGTTCCTTGCAGTGTTATAAAAGGTACAGATGGGGCTGACCTACAAAATTTGGATTAGACTGCATTTCAAAGTCTTCAGATTTGGGAAGACTGAATTCCATTTTTTTTCTTTAGCTCATGATGTCGATAGCCAACATGAAATATAGTTGTTCCAAGGTTCAGTTTTAAAAGAAAAAATCTCCGGTCCTTATGATTATTTATTATTGTTATTTTAAGCCATATTTGCTTCATTTATTTTTCTCAGTTTACTGAAACCACATTCTTAGACCTCTGTAGGAAAATACCATTTATGAATAGTCATGGACAGATAGTAGTATAGTGAGGCTGTAATGAGTAAAGGAAATAAACCAGTCATGACCACAGTGAAGTTTCTGTGTCCTATAAAGTTTCTTTCAGTGTAAATCCAGAGAGATATAACCTAAATCCCATCTATACACATGAAAGTGGGTTAGAAGTTTGAATGAAACCTCTAGCTGGTTAACAGGCATTTACATAAGAGCTTCATTTCTGGTCCCAAGCACTGCTTATCCTGCAGAGACACTAATTTAACCCCTTAAAGTTTTTAAGGCACTGAAAAAAGAGTGTTTATGGGACTTCCTGGGGTCTATTGACTTTCAATTAAATTTTGTGACAAAGATACCTCAGGAAATATTATGCTTAAATACACAAAATATGCTCATGATATAAATCATACGCGTACACATACGTATTTCATTGGTTTTGTGAAAGAAAGTATATTTCTATATATTTTTAAGAACTATGTACTGTTTGCAGTTATATAAGGTGCTTAATTTGTCGCTCAATTGCTGTGGATATTTTTTTCTGATTTTCAGTTTTGTTAGCTCTTTTACAGCACTCAGAAGGTAGTAGACCTAGTAAACATGTCTTGAAACAAATGACAGAAGAGATTTAGGAAACAAGAGTAAGAATTTGTTAGCTCTCTAAGTGGTCAGGAGGAAAAAAGTTTTCTATGTCAATCTATAAAGCCTTCTAAAATGCAGCTGGTGTAATATTACATTGCATATTCTTCAGAAATATATGTGGTTTGACTGTAGGACATAGGTAGCTGGTAACAAATAGCAAAATCATCAGCCACAAATAGTCTTATGTAGATTAGTTGGCAAACTTCCTTAAACATTACAAACTGCCAAAGGAACCTAAGGCAGAGAAATCATTTGCATTCCCAAATCTGGATGCCATCAAGACCTACCTTCAAGTCTGAGTCATTTATCTTGAATATTCTGTAAGCCTCTTCAAAAACCTTTCAGACAATTCTTAATCTCTGATGGAATATGTTCTACTTTCATGTCTGATCTACATTTCAGCAGGAACCATGTAGGCATCTTTATTTTCTTCTCTATCTTGAACGCTTCCTTATTTTGTTGAAGCTAGGAAAATAAATACAAAAATTTGTTGTGCAATTTAGCTTTTTTCTTGAATTGCTTCTGTCTCTCCTCTTATCCAAGTGGATAATCATTGCTTTTATATATGCCTTTAAATAGTTTATGATTTATCTTCAAGTAAATTACAACATTTGTATTGCAAATTTTCAACATTTCTTTTATTAATAAAACAAGGCAATATCTTAAAAATCTAAGAAAATTATCATTATATTTCCTATTGAAAAATAATGTGGTTTGTATTCTCAAATTTCCCAGTCCTGTAGGATATGTCTTCTGTTATTATCAATAGTTTTATGGTAGGTCTTAGCCAGAAAAACCTCACGTAATAATGCCTGCATTGGGCTTTCATCTTAATTTTGATGTTAGGGTCTACTTATACTAATATATTCAGTCTCAGAAATAAAGTCTAGATTTAGGACGAAATATGAACCTTTTCCTTTAGGAGGAAGTTTATCTGAGGGATGGAAGAAAAGGTTGATAAAGACCTTATGTCACACCTTTGGTTCCATGATGAAGTGGCGTCCTGGTTGTGTAGTATATTCAGCCACATTTTGGCTTTGTTCAGCTTTGTTTATTCTAGTCACGCTGTAGGAGCCACAAGTATCTATTAAATTAATACTGTAACTTCATTTTGGATAACTACAGAAAAATGCAGAAACTTATTTGTTTTAAACTTTTAAAACAAAATGAACTCTCTGATGGTATGAGGTAAACCAACATTGTTTATATGGAGAGAACAGTTTCTGGAATCTGTAAGACTCAAAGTCTCAAACTATCTAGGAAGACGCTGGGATGAAAATTCTCTTGAATATTTGGGACTGAATTTATCATTAGTCCCATGCAGGCTCTTCTACCTGACCTGCTTTGCCTTTTCTCCTTTTACACCGTTTACACACTGACCCAGTAGTCAGTGGCACAATTTGTCTTATTCTAAAGTAGGTCTATGAAATGTCAGGTGAATCACATTCTAAAAGAAGCCTGTTTAAGAAAAGCCTCAAGACTGATGTGGTCTGGTGCAGATATTTATGTATGTGCAGATGTGTATGTATGTACATTGCTGACGCCTACAGGTCTACTGAGGCTGTAAGGTTTTCTGTCACTGGATCTCTCGTTCCTGCTTAACTCCATGAACCATGAAGCTATCCTGTGGCTTGTGCTAGATGAAGATAAACAATAAAATTATTATTCTTTTAATAAGGAATAACATCTCTCTCACCAGACTTTTTTATGGATGGACTAGATGGACATGTGCCATTAATTAATGTAGGCAGATTTGGCCCTTCTACGATGGAAGAAGTGAAGACTTAGTGATTTGTGGAAGGTTCTCTGGTCCTTTATGGCATCAGTTTGCACTGTGAAAGTATTCACAGTTGTTTTCAAACAGGTCAGACATGATATCTGCTTGCAGCATCATGACATTTTCTTGATGACATCACACAAAGATCTTAATATTTGAAAATAATTGTTTTATTGTTTTGGTTCATTTAAATCTCCAGCATTTGTCTTGGTTTTCATTAGGTAGGTGGTAATAGGAGACGAGGAAGTTGATGTATTTTTTCAGACCAAAAGAATATTCTTTAAAAAATGTGGATATAGACTAAATTTTCAGCCTGTTGATCTTAGTAATAGATTAAGAAATAAAATTGTTATGAAATTCTGTTGGCCTAGTTTTTGCGAGGTGGAAACAGGGAAGTAAAGGAGGTTTTGTATAGCCATAAGTGTTCTGCACATAAAATATGTCAAAAGTATATTTAAAATGTTACTAAGGCTGAAAAAACAAGACTCAGAATTGGGGTACACCACAGTGAGGGTTTCCTGCAGAGTCTGTCCCTTCTATTCATGAACTGTGACCAAATCACTAACTATCTGATGATACATTTCTTTTTTGATACTGTCCCTGCCTTATTCAACTTAAATGATGAAAGGTGTTTTATTACTTGTTGCATCGTGTCATTCCCTATACGTTGGAAACTATTAAAACCTGCCCTGAAGAGGTAATAATTCATTTCCTTCTTGTACTGTGATACAGTGTGCCTCACTATGGCATTTGACCATTCTTCATTTTCATAATGGACCTCAGAAATAAAGGAATGGCATTGTCCTAATTTTAAAGATGGGGCATAAGAAAGCTAAGGGCAGAAACAGCTGACTGAGTTACTGCATGAGAACACATGGCCACAAAGGGATTCTGCTCACAGGTTAAGACATCAAACTGTAAGTTTCTAAAGATAAGTATATTGAAGGTCTTACTATAGTCAATGGAGGTTTAATACAGTTGGTGGAATGCAGAGAACTATTTACCTCACTTTAAAGTAGACATCCAGAATTCAGCTTAGTTGCCTAACCATACAAATTTGATGGCACCTAAAGTCTCTTATTCCAACAGCTCTCCAGCAGTTCCTTCGAAAATCCTGGAGGACCTGAGTCATAGGTGTTGGTCCTGAGGGACTCAGCTAGAACAAGGAATTTTACATGGCAATCAATGCCTGTGTGTAGACAAGCTGAACAAGCTAAGTCATGCCTACTGTTGGTCAACTAGATCATTCTCTAAACTCTGCTGTTGGACAAATCCTCTTCAATTGCAAGGGGAGCTTTAACACCCAGCTAATGCAGCCAATTAAAGCTAGCTCTCTTATTCAATGAGGTGCTGAATCCTGGCCTGTGTGTTATCTAAAAATCATGTTAACTGATTATGTCTATGGCAAATGTAGTTAATGAATTGTCAGCCAGACATCCATTAAGAGCTGTAATTTGATTATATTCTCAGGCCCATAGACTGAAGCCTTCCCAGTTCTTCAGTGTGAATGCCCATCACTGACTTGGCTTTGTACACTGTTCTGGTCAAGTTACTTAGTGGTGTGTAGTGTGTGAGCACACAACATCCCTCACTTCAGTTGGGTTTTAGTTCAGTGCTCATGAGCATATGCATCTCAGGCTCTGAGCCTCATGCTGGATACACACAAAAAGAGTAACATCTAATATCCTACCTCATCCCTTATTCCAAAGTCCAGGTTCATCACCTGATTACCTTGTCCTGAGCACTGAATAAGCACTTTCTGAGGTTAACATTGGATGTGATCATGTAATTAAAGACTGAGCCATGACAAGAGTGATTAGAAGTGAGGTACTACCTCATGGAGTAATTTCCATGTCTTCCCATGCAGCAGGTATTAGAAACCTATCAGAGTAGCAACACACCAATTTTCTAGATGATCAAGGAAGCTTTTTTATTTTTCCTGTTCTCGGTATCCTGGAAGTCCAAAGCTAGTCAGCAGTGAGAACAGAATCATACCGCAGAATGCAGTGAAATTGAGGGTGCTTTTCCAGGTGGGTGATGCTAAGCCTGTAACACTTGTGCTAAGAATAATTTTATTCTTTGGAGTGCGTAAAACAATAAAAGTGCAGAGTTATTTTGGACAAGATAGTTTATCTGATAGTTCAGTGAAGGATTCTGCTACCTATACTGGAAGATTTGAACATTATTTTATTATCTCAATATTATGTAAAAGCTGGTTGTTTTGCTGAGTGTAGTGGTCACCAAAACTATATCCTGTAGCACAGCCTTACAGACACTATTAAAGCAAAAGACAGAACTTTTGCTGAGACTGTGCAAATTCTGCAAAATTACCTATCCCCAAAGCCACTTATGATTGCAAAACAGTTCTGCTTTTATAGATAGAATCAAGAAAATGAAACATTTGCTGAATATGGGACTGGATTAAAGCAATTAAATGAACATTGCCAGTTTGGAGGGAGTTTAAATGATACATTAAGAGAATGGTTAGTAAGTCTTATGCAAAATAATGCCATCCAAAGGCAGTCTTTGATGGAAGCAGAATTGACCCTGAAATGTGCAGTAGATGTTGCAATTTCAAAGGTGCCAGGGAGTTACAACACTTCATGAAGCTTATACAACAAATAGATAGTCTCAGAAAGGACAGCATAAAGAACTGAAAGATTAGGTGCCTCCAGTAAGAAAAACAGTCTCCCAATACTAACCATTGACAGTTCAAGGACAAATTCTGAAGGAACTGCAAGTAAGATATAGTCAGAAAACATCTAGGTCAGTGCAAAAAATAAAACTACCATCTTATAAGGGCAATTATAAAGGATACCTGATTCACCATCTTGCAAATAACTATGAGGCTGCAGAGGATACTGCAAAAGAAGAGAGGAATAATGCTTAAAATGGAGCCTGAGAAGGGTTGTCTTGTTTCTGTCCTTTAATAGCAGAATTGTCAAGGCCTTGTTTAGGAGAGTAGAATACAGAATAACCTTAGTACTTATAAGAACATGTACAGAGGAAATTCTTAGTCTTCTGGGTGTTAATCTGCAGGGGTAAGTGATAACCATAAACAGCATATGCTAATCCTCTGTTTTGTAATACAGCAGTCATGCATTCCTCGATAAAGAATGTCTGAAAGAAATTCAGCTGGACTGGCCAAGTGTAAAGTGTGCAGGCTCCAAAAATAATTAAGAATTGTGCTCAAAGCAAAAATTAACTGGACTTTTGAGCAGCTGATATCTTTCTGAGATGGTACCCAGAAGCTTAAAATATATGAATGAAAAGTGTTGTAATTGCTCTCTCTTCACACACAATTTTTGCTATGCTTGTCCAGTACCTTCGTTTGCACAACAGCCAAATATAGATGGAAAAACTCACCACCTTCATGCCACTGATAGCCTTTTACCCAAGGTTAACTGAAGTAAAGGGAACCTGCAGTTGTAGTAGTAGTAGTAGTAATGAAAAAGAAAAAAGCTATCAGGTTATGTGGTGATTTGCATTCTGTTAATTGAGGAATGCATGGTGTGTTTCACCAGACTAGAAAATACTTGTCTTGTTAGTGATTTGTAAGCATTTCTGAAGGATGATACTGATGTAAGCCTATTGGCAAATAGATATTGGAGATAGCGACACGCAGTACCTTATAGCTTTTTCAGCCTAATAAACTGTTTAGAATGGCATATCTGCTTGCACTCTAGTATAAGCAATAGCTGTTGATTTTCTTGACATATCTGTTGCTCAGTGTTATTTGGATAGTATATACACATGGGGAAGGTAGTGCTGAACACCTTGAATGCATGTAAGATGGAGTACAGTGTAATCAAATTATGAAAATTGTCAGTGCTTCAGCAAAACAACTTCATTTGATGGTTGCACCATAAAAAACCCCTGGCTTGCCTGCTCTAGAAAAAAAAATTAATTATATATAATAGTTGAAACTGCCTTTTAAGGAATTGTGGTTCTTAAAATCTCTAATTTCATAGCTTTGTTACTATGCAGCATTTTTTTTTTGCAATAGGTAATGTTGGTTACACATACTTATTTTATGTCACACTGTAAACAAAATTGTGTTAGTCAGTGGATGCTTTTGATGAAGCCTAGGGATTCAATCTTCAAAAAGTCAGATTAATTTATCACTTTGCTCCATGGAAAAGTTTCAGCAGTCTCATAGCTGAAAGTCCCAATGCCTTTTCACCTAGATCTCTGATCTCTATATAATCTCTATATTATCTCTATATGTCTTATTTTAATCTTCATGGTGCCTAGGTAAAGAAGCTTAGAGTTGAATTATCCATAAAGCCAGGATAGATTAAACCACAGAGCTGATGACCACTGGAGGAAAAGAAGCTGTTTGAACAAGTCCAGCTTGTTCAAAGATGGAGCTTCAAAGATGATCAAGGGGCTGGAGCATCTCTCTTATGAGGAAAGGCTGAGGGACCTGGGCTTGTTCAGCCTGGAGAAGAGAAGACTGAGGCGGTAATCTCATCAATACCTATAAGTATCTGAAGGGTGGGTGTCAGGAGGATGGGACTGGACTCTTTTCAGTGGTGCCCAATGGCAGGACAAGGGAAAACGGGCGCAAGTTGGAACACAGGAATCCACCTGAATATGAGGGAAAACCTTTCCTGTGCGGGTGCCAGAGCAGTGGCCCAGGCTGCCCAGAGAGGCTGTGGAGTCTCCTTCCCTGGAGACATTCAAACCCTGCCTGGACGCGGTCCTGTGCCCCCTGGTCTAGGTGTGCCTGCTCACGCAGGGGGGTTGGACAAGATGATCTCCAGAGGCCCCTTCCAACCCCTACCATTCTATGATTCTGTGAAGGGCAAACATTCTTCTTAGTTGAGCCTTCTTTTACTTTTACTTTTTTCTCTGGATAGAAAATGAGAGAAAGTAAATAGTTACCTAACATATATCTTATTAGTCTTCTTACTGGTTCTTTCACTTCCTGGTAGGTCTGCACCTGTGAGAAAAGCAAAGTGTACTGCAGATATGTGGAATGAATTATTCCAGCTCCAATGGTTATATTTTGGTGACATTATCATGGACCAAAAATAAGATTTCATAGAGAAAATTGTTGATTGGCCTCACTAATTGGTGATGCTGCCAACTCAGTGTGTCATCTATATTTTCATTGATATTCACAGAAGTATTTTAAAAAAATGCTTGTCTAAGTAAATTTGATTAAAATTCATGCTTAAATGCTCAAATGTCACATGTCAGGCTCCAACAGACTTTTTCAAGTGATACCTCTAGGGTTCTTTCAGTTTGTCTACCTGCATTCATAACGTTACTGTTCACATGATTGTGTTCCTCTCTACAATAAATAGGTAATTAATAATGAAATTGAATGAGTTAAGGTTATAGGAAATGCTATACTACAGGACATTTTGAGAAACTACCTATCTTTCAACACTGTCAGCATCACCACCCAGACTGTAATAGGAAGTATGCCAATATTTCCTCACAGGTTTCATCTATGAGTGCCAATGATATTGCCCAAATAATTAGGAGCCAATAATGTCACATTATCTTTAAATCAGTGCTGCTACTTTTTCTTTTTTTGTCATCCTCTGTAACAAGTCTTAGAGCTGCTCTTCAATATTTGGCTTTATTCTTTCTGTACAATCCAATCTGTTTCTTCAGCAGGTGTCATTCAGACCTTCTCTGATAAAACAGGGAGATGACATGCATGTGGATCTCCAGATGTGTTTGCATGTGGGAGGGCAGGGATGAGGAATCTTGGAAAGGAGATAGATGATGAAGAGAGAAGCCATGTATCACACTGTAAAGCAAAATTTCACAGCACAGCTTCTGTTACAGGTTGAAATCCCCAATTCATGATCCGTCAAGGGAAAATATTTCAATGAGATTGTCTGAGAAAGCACATGAAGTGCTTAGAGAAAGAAGAAAAGGATACCTGTCATCACTACCAGCACTCCAAAATTTCTCCCTATTCAAAAGGCTGAATTTCATCTCAATGTATGTTGGTATCATGCCATAATTTTTGTAATCAGTGAAAAAGAAAGGATGAAACAGTATAGCATTTTGTAATCCCAAATGAGGATGAAATGCTGTTTTAGACAGACTCTATTAGGTCTCTTTGTATCTATCTCTCTAACATATTTAAAAAATCTTCAAGGGAGCAGGACATGAGAGCTAAACCTGGCCTATGTAAAGCCAATCTTATATATGTTTATTTTTTCACCTATGTATTAAACATTATCCAGATAAGGAATTATGTGGATGGAAATAGGGAGATAAAGTTCACTAGGAAATTAAAGAAATCAAATAATAAGGAATTTTCCAGTATGGCCTGAAACTGGGAGAAGTTCTCTTTCTTACACCATGAGCACTGATGACATGCTCCAATAATAAAAGAGGACAAACACAAGTGCTGTAGGGAGAATCACAGTTTTATTGATTGAATAGAAATGTCTGATATCTTCTTGACAGGAAGACATTGCTGTTTAATTATTCCACCAAAACCCACTCCTACTTATGATGGATTTTATTTTTTTCAGCTATTTTTAAAAGACTGTTTCTGTGTTCTGACTGATTCCATCAATCAATTTGAAATACTTTAGTCCCTGAATCTTTTTTTGACCATAGGAAGCACCTTATTTATATCACTTAAATGTCACATAACTGTCCTTTGACATGCTTCAGTAATGATTATCAGATTAAGTAAGGTATACCAGGCAGTTGTATGTAATATATTGCTATGAAACCAGTTACTAATAAAAGAATGACAATGATTTCCAGAGAGATATCCTACAGGCATAATAGCTCTACATTCCACAGATATTGGGGTTTATCTCAAACCTCCTAATGGAAAGGATTTTCTCCCAAAGGCTTTGAATCAGGACCTGTAGGGAATACCAATAATTCTAGATGCTGTTTTTGTTATTTAAGACTCTGAAAGAACATGGATGAAAATAAGTGGTGCACTAGGACTGTTTTGCTGGCTAGAAGGGGATGATTGCTGAATGCACATCTGACATCTCTGGCCAGGATTCTGGAGGCAGGATTTCACAATGTCAGGGTACCACAGACGTTTGAATCAGCAGCCCTTTCAGTGGGACAGACTTTATTACTGTGATGATATACTGTGATATTACTGAACAACCGTGGTCAGGAAGCAGTATATCTCACTGCACTAAATGCTGTACAAACACAGAGCAAATAGAATTTCCTTCCATGATAACGCTTAAAATTTTAGAAAATAATGTGGGATAACAATTGGGCATAGGGGAAAACAAGGAAATATAGTGAACGCATTGCCCTCTTGATAATATCGGTCACATCCCTGGCCTGACTAAAGGCAAATTTTCTGGCATTATAGAATCATAGAACCATTTAGGTTGGAAAAGACTTTTAAGATCATTGAGTCCAACCACAAACCTAGCACTGCCAAGTCCACCACTAAACCATGTCCCTAAGTGACACACTTACACATTTTTAAAATACCTCCAGGGATGGGGACAAAGGATGATTTCTAGGAAAGGATTAGAAGGATAGTAGGGAAATGCCTTTGCAGATGATTTCAAAGAGTGTTTTAGCACTATGTATGACAACATCAGGAAAACCTGAATGTGATTTCTTGCAAATCTAACAAGCTGGTAAGTGAGGCTAGCATGCCCTCTTACAAATTAGGCATAGTAAATAAACCTAACTCTAGTGAATATGGCAGTTTAAAAATGCTGGATTATTCACAGCAATTTTGAAGCTCAAGGAAATAGTCATTAACACTTATGTTCTTAAAATGCAGTTATGTCTGTTTTTGAGAAGTCTGCATTAAAAACTTAGTGGTTCTATATGCAGAGCTGATTAAATTCAAACTCATATATTAATATTCCAGAAGAAGGACACACAGCAATATTATGAAAAATAAGATTATTTCACACAGAGCAACCCATGAATAAAAAGCCCTTCCAAGTACAAGATGAGCAGGCATGCTGTTAGGATGCCAGTTGGCTTAATCATATTGAGATATTGCTGCCTTTAGTGTCTGTTTCTCCACAGACTGACACAATAAACTGAGGCTCCAAAAAAGCTAAGGGCTTCTTAACTGCTCATTGACACAAAATAGTGGTCTCCAAGTACTCTTTCAGATGTCATTACGCTCTATCATGTCAGTGATCCATGGATAATAAGAGCACCTCATGTAAATCACTGGGGGGTGTTCTGCTAGCTTGTTAGGTTCTCATCTAAATTTAATAACATTTATTTTATTTCCCTTTTGAGAAATTAAAATTGCTTGAAATGTTTTAGTTATAGCCACAAAAGTGAAATGGTCTCCTGTGTTTCACAGTGATGTGTGCATCCCTACTGTTCTGTTCTCCGGTCCCTTTCCCTCTGATTACCTTCTTTAGTTCAGAAGAGAGCATGTTTCTCCTCTATTTTACCCTCTAATGGCATATTGTGGCTCAGCTTGCAGGGTTCTTGTTCTTTCTACCAGTATCTTCATTCCTTTCTTCATCTATTCCTGGCTGACCTGGACCAGCAGTTCTGGTCAAGGGGTCTCATGAGCAGGGCTAAGTCCTGTGCAGGCAGGAGAGTTTTAGCACTGCTCTGCTGGCTACAAGTTCTCTGTGCAACAACTTTCATGAGAGAGTCTTCCCACCTGCAGGACTTCTCATTGGAGCACCTTTCTTGACACTCAGCAATGATGTCAACACATTTCATTGCACAGCCTTTAGCTGTTGCTCATGGCATTTCATATATCCTTCATCTGCCCATAAGATGTTTATGCCTGTGGTTTCATGTGGAGGGTGTGTTGGTGCAAGCTCTGTAATTGTGTCCAATACAAAAAAATCACTGTTTTTCTTCTAGAATACTGGGAATTCTGAATGCCAGTATAAAGATCAGGTAAGAATACTTGGTGTATACCAGAAAGAACACATCAAGTCCTCCAATTTGAACAATTACCTGTACTGAACTTTTCTATTGCACATACAGAAAGCTACCTGTTCCATTTCATACCCACTCAATCCAGTTCGTTAGCACTGGAAGTTCTATATCTTCTGTATCTTCATATATCTTCAGGGTCTTCAGCTGACTTTGAAACATTTGATCTTGGATCAGCTACCTTTTGGAGAAAACCTCCTCTATCACCCCCACAGCAAGTAAAAGCTGCACCTGCCTCTGACATGTTGGATTTAATTAGGTAAATCATCTGACTGCCAGGTGTTTTGCCAACACTGCAGAAATTTAAATGTTTCAAATAAGCTATAATGATTCTTTGTTCTGCAAATTGCTGAATGATACTTTTATGGAAGTTATAAAAAATACATAGAGTTTAAATGTAAATGGACATTTTCATTCCTGAACAATTCAGATGACTATTTTTTGAAAAACAATGACAAGAAGAGTTTAAATTTTAAGAAATTATATGATCAAGCAGACTGTATTTTCCTTTTAATTTAATTTAATTGGAAATAATTTACATTGGAGGGTCCGTACTGGGGCCAATATTGTTAATATCTTCATCAATGACATAGACAGTGGGATCGCATGCACCCTCAGCAAGTTTGCAGATGACACCAAGCTGAGTGGTGCGGTTGACACACCTGAGGGATGGGATGTCATCCAGGGAGACCTGGACAAGCTGGAGAGGTGGGCCTGTGGCAACCTCCTGAGGTTCAACAAGGCCAAGTGCAAGGTCCTGCACCTGGGTTGGGGCAACCCCCAGTATCAATACAGGCTGGGGCATGAAGAGATTGAGAGCAGCCCTGCAGAGAAGGACTTGGGGGTACTGGGGAGCAAAAAGCTGGACATGAGCCAACAATGTGCACTCGCAGCCCAGAAAGCCAACTGTATCCTGGGCTGCATCAAAAGCAGCGTGGCCAGCAGGGCGAGGGAGGTGATTCTGCCCCTCTAGTCCATTCTGGTGAGACCCCACCTGCAGTGCTGCATCCAGCTCTGGAGCCCCCAACACAGAAAGGACATGGACCTGTTGGAGCGGGTCCAGAGGAGGGCCACGAAGATGACCAGGGGGCTGGAGCAGCTCTGCTATGAAGACAGGCTGAGAGAGTTGCGGTTGTTCAGCCTGGAGAAGAGAAGGCTACAGGGAGACCTTACTGCGGCCTTCCAGTACTTAAAGGGGGACTACAGGAAAGATGGGGACAACCTCTTTAGCAAGGCCTGTTGTGACAGGAGAAGGGGTAACAGTTTTAAACTAAAGGAGGGTAGGTTTAGACTGGATATAAGGAAGAAATTTTTTACAATGAGGGTGGTGAGACACTGGCACAGGTTGCCCAGAGAGGTGGTAGATGCCCCATCCCTAGAAACATTCATGGTCAGGTTGGACGGGGCTCTGAGCAGCCTGGACTAGTTGAAGATGTCCCTGCTCACTGCGAGGGGGTTGGACTAAGATGACCTCTAAAGGTCCCTTCCACCTTAAACCATTCTATGATTCTAAGAAAATTTAAACAAAATTAACTTTTCTCCATATTTCATTTCTAAGGAAAATATTTGTTTCACAGAACTGTCAGTTTTTATAACTGTATCCTTGCTAGGAGTAGTCATAATAATACAAGCTGTCTCTTTATAGGCTAAAAGACTTGTGACCTGATGACTTGCATGATCAGAACAATCAATGTACTCAAGGAGTTTGTGAGGTTTGATATTGCTGCTTGGAAAATTAATTTCCTTTATGTTGGTTTCTGTATGTGTACTTTGATTCATCTGGTAAGAGCAATTCTCAGTGTTGACATCATTCCACTGTATAAATTAACGTGACACTGTGATAACCTGCTTGATTCTCTGGGAATCTTGTTGGGTGTGTAGCATGAAATCCGCCTCTGGATGGAAATGTTGACTGATGACTGGTGTCCAGTGTAAGCCTGATGTTTATGACTGTCCAACAGGCACCCATGAGAGGTGAATGCAATCAGAAGGAATTAATTCCAGTCTAAACCATGTCTATAATTTTTTAAGTTAGTGACTCTGAAGGTGTTTATCTCGTACTGTGTTATAGCCTAGATCAGTAGTTAAGCCTGTCTAAATTTTAGACAGTTGCAGTTAGATGAGATGCATCCTATCTTAAATTACTTTTTTTTTAATTTACCCTAAACCAAGATCTCTCAGGTGGTTTCTGAACTTTTAGAGCTGGCTTTTTCAGCTCAAAATCAATGCTTTCTAAAACCACAGTGTGTTTCCTTGCATATCATAGGGTTTTTCTTCTTATTATTTTCTTCATTTTTTTCCTTTTGCTTCCTCAGAGCACCTGTAAATATCTGTTACTGGAGCTATCAGAGCTAATGAAGTTCAGGAGCTTGCTCCCAGATTGCATAGTCTGACTTTATTAAATCTAAAGGCTCAGATGTGCTTTCTACTTTTATTTTGCTATTTCCCTTACATCAGGGAAATGGGAGCTGCAGTTTCCTAGGCAGATTATTCAGGAACAATATAACAGTAAAAAAACAGGCACACATTTGTGTCCATAGTGAAATCTAATACATCACCTGACTCTCATCTTTATTAACTTCTGTTGAAGAGTGTCACAGCCATACCTACCAACATACTCATGGTTCCAGCTAAATACTAATTTCCAGCTAAATGTTTCAGTCAACTGTTGGTGCTCCATTCCTTTACCATGTTTTTTTAAACACAATCTGCCCACAGTGGCTTTTATTTGATGGTATGTTTAGTAACCTACCTTTAGTAGTTTTTTCTCTAAAAATCGAAAAATATAATTGATATTTTGAAAAATAAATGGAAGCATTAATTCCATGTGAATGCATGTGAATTTTGTAAAATGTGAGTTTAGGGGAAAATAAAGGCAGAGGTCTTTACCAAATAACCCTACTTGCTCTTATGTTTATGCATCATTCATTTGTTGTGCATCATTCTAATGAGTAATCTCTCTGTGTAGGTGTGTAGTGCAGTAGTATTTTAAAAACAAAATAGGCAAAGATAAAACTGACAGGACCTTGTTTTATTCCCCTCTCCTTGTGTTTCATCAGATCATTGTCTGGTTTATATCTGAATATTTCTCTGACTGGAGTGGAACTATGGAAATGCTAGATTCGGATCTGCCTCCATAGTTTCACAATCTGATCTCAGCAAAGTTGCCTCATAAATGTAAAAATACTCATGATTAGAAAATCCTTTTCCTCCACATGTTAGACAGTTTATGGACAAAATTAAAAAGTTAATGAGAAAATTACTTTTCAACTTGGTTCAGTTGTCTGACATTCTAAGCTTGTCAGAAAAAGGTGAGGAGGCTGTGTTTTAATGAAGGATTAAATGAAGGATTTTAAGTCCTTAGCTAGTTCAAGACTTCCCTGTTATACACCAAAACATAGTTAATCCTACAATGGAGCTGCATGAGCTTTTAAAGGCTGACAAAAATATCTTGGGCTGGCTGCATGCTATTTTTGTTGGAGCCTTATAAGGCAACTGGAACCAACAGTTTGTCAAATATGTAACTGCATGATGAAGAGAGGGTGAGAGTTTCAATGCTGCTTTCTTTCCAGATTAAATGGTCACTAGTAAAACATTGGCTTTTTTTCCCCCTTTAAATTTAATAATGCCGTTGCTTTAGTGGTCATCAATCCTTTTAAGACACTGACTCCAGACCAAACTCCTTGGGGATAATCCCAGCTGTCAGTTGTAAATCACAACAATTAACATCACCCTGTGTTCAAAGGGAGATCATGCTGAGGGTGTGCTAATTCCAAGGGAAAGTTAGATCTATATTGTTGCATCTGCGGCAAATGCCACAGATGCAAAATTTCTTATGCCTTATATTTTTTCCTCCTTCTCTTAAACTAAAACCTTGAATTCAAGTTTTCTTTTCAAAGCATAACAAGCAATAAACTCTAAATAGGGAAATTAATTTTCAGCTGTCATGAAATATGGAATCACAGTTCTTCCTACAGGAAAAAAAAAAGATTTATTGAGAAAAATAATTTGCATATGGATATACCCTGAGCTTGAGAGCCACAGAATCAGAGTCACAGAACCACTGAGGATGGAAAGCACCTCCAGAGAGCATCTAGTCCAACCCCCTGCTCAGACAATGGTCAACCACAGCGGCCTTTTGGTTTTTTTTTGTTTTCACAGCTTTCCAGTTCTCCTGTACATTTAGGACCACTGACAGCCTGAAATGTGTTGACTTACAGGCAGTCTAGGTAACTGAAAAACATTACTACAAGAATATCTCATTACAGAAAAGTCCCCTATTTTTGCCTTTTTCTGCCTGCACATATTGGAAACTTAGGAAAAGTGCAGGGTTTTTTTCTCTAAAGAGTAATGTCTTGCATATCTTGAAAGCATGTTAGCTATAAATAGTATTTGATATTATCAAGTTTTCTCTTTTGTTAGTATATGAGGTGGTATAATGTTATCAGAGTGTCTATAAAAATTTTTACTAATGTAGCTACAAAAAGAAAAAGTACACTATTAAGTTTTGGTAGGTACATAGCTGTTCAGGAAAATAAACCAGACTTACCTGGAATACAAATAACTTAATGAAATATTTAACTGTATTGGAGAATGTCTATACAGGAAAAAAACCCTCAGACTCTGGGAAAGACAATTACTTGGTAAATCTCTTAAATACAAAAAAAAACATAAATGCCATAAAACATAATTCTTTCGAATCAGATAATCCATTATCCTGCCAAAACCTCCAAACATAAAACAGATGAGAACTGGGAGCTGTCCCCTTGACAGGCTTACGAGCCAGTGTAAAGCTCTGAAAACACTTTGCAGCCAGGTGAGAGGCAGACGTAGCCTTTCTGTTCCACACGTGAACACTGATCTAACCCGATATATAATTACTGTCTTCTGATACCAAAACTTCTCACTCATTTTCATGCATGGATCAAAAACTTTTAGAGAGGTTTGTGAACATTACTGCTGCCTACAGAGTGAGAAAGACAGTCATTACAGCAAGCTGAAGCAGCTCTTATTTTTCTACTGATTTACGTTTACAGTGTGACCGTGCCCATGTTAAACAGACTTTATAAGAGATGGACTTGGGAGGAAGTACACATGTGTATGCTAAAATGTCTCCAAGCTTCTACAGACGGGCGGGGTGTGTGTGTGTGTGTGTGTGTGTGCAGTTATCTGCATATGAATGTGCAGCCACACAGACAGAAGTTGCCAGGAACCTGGTGTGAAAAGATACCCCAAGTCACACTTCAAATTTAGAGAGCCTTTTCGGGTTTGTCCAGCAAAATTCAACTTGCTCTCAGAACTAGAAACCAAAACTGGTAAGAGGGCAAAAGGAGCAGCTGTCTGGGGTGTAACAGTAAGTGTCAGGAGAGATGACAGCAAATCGCTGCCTGTTCACTGGGTGAGGTCCACGCCCCTGGCAGAATTCAGCTAAGACATTCCTGAACTGATGAAGTGCTCTTGCATTGTGCCTGATCTGCTTCAAAATGCAGACCAGCAGCTCACTGTAACTGGAGAAATTTGCTCACACAGCCCAGGGACTCTTTAGAAATAGAGTAGTCTCTTTTCTGAAAGAATAACATAGTGCTTATCAACAACTGTATTTCAGCAGTGGTGATAGTACAGTCATTGATAACTCTCTTTGCTGACTGATGCCCAAAATTCATATAGAACATTTATTCTCAGAGAACCAGATCTTTAGCTGATGTGGATTAGTGCAGCTATTTTGAAGCTGATAGATCTAGGCCAGACTAGGCAGCAGAAAACGGTAACAAGAACACAATAATAAAATGTGAATATAGATAAAATTTGTATGGTTATTATTAATGTTGTATATAGATAAAATTCAGCATTGTTACTGTTATTTAGATAGAAAATCAGATCAGTGTGGGCCAATAGTTTGTGTTTCTTTAAATTAAAAAAGTCTTGCAGTAAGACTCAAGGATAACAGAGGTATTATTTTCACTTGTTTCAATATTTTATACTGCCTTCTATTTTTACTTTATGAAGATATTACTAATCTCACAGACTATAGAATGATATATAGGCTGGAAAATTAGGATTGGAAAAGATATGCAAGTTTTTGCTTTCCATTGATATAAAAGTCACAGGATCATAGAATCACATAGGTAATCACATAGGCAAATTCCATAGGTAAATAGAATTATTTTGGATATATAATAATTTTTAAAAAAATTTTGTTAGTCAGTGGTATTAT
>VZTV01056979.1:0-19846 GCA_013400875.1 Anhinga rufa
AATATATTCTAGCATTTAAACATTATTGTTGATCATAAAAGATTAAATGCCCTTTGGTTTCAATCCTCTTATTAGAAGCAGCAAATTTATTTTTCTTGAGTGTGGCAAGTAAGTTTGAACCAAAATGTAAATGCTTAACAGACTCTGTGCGTATGTGCACACAGGCGTGTGATGAAGGGATGGGGCATTTTCCCCAAAGCTTCAATTTCAACTTACTCATTTGTTATCATTGTTCATTAACTATGTGGTTGACCTAAGATGAGCCTGAAGGATTACAGAATATTTGCCTAAGTATTTAACAGAAGCTTATAAAATAATAGTATTTGTTAAACACCTCAGGTTTCCCTCCCACTGTCACTGTAATCTGAAAACATGAAAGGACTGGATGGAATGAACGCAAACACAGTGGTGCTTGGTTGGGTCAGATGTGTCAGTTCAGCTTGGTTTGAATAGGTAACCCAGTCCCCAGTGTAACCACATTAACGGGAGTTTCTGAGAAACCACTGTCAACTGTCTGATTTCATGCTGATTTGTTTCTGGATGGGCACTGCTGTTTTTCATTGGGTGGTTGAGTAGCTGGGGTAATCAAATTCATGTCACCTGCAAGCAAGGATAGACTGAAAAGCATGACTAAATGGGGAGGAAAGCCAGGATAGTGTTTCACCGTCACCTATGTCCTTAAAATACTGCTTATGCTTGCCATTACATTTGCTGTCTGTGTAGTTTCTCATGGGAACACTGACAACTTAAGGCTCACAAAAGCAAAGCCAGCAAAAGCTATGCTGAGAGCAGACCCCTGACGTACCTTTACCTTGTTTGATCATCACCAGTTTAGAGCACACTTCAACAAGGGGGGACTGTGTGTCATCCTTCCTTATGCTTAGCAGCCCAAACCCCGGTGATTTTTGCTGTGTAGACTTGTTCAGACAGGAGCAGTGGGGCAGCCCTGACTCTGGCTATAAAGTCTTCTTTACTAGTGCTTCCTAATGATTTTGCACTATCTGCTGCTGTCACATATTAAAGAAAGAGATAATCTAATTTCTACTATTTGATTAAAAAAAGAGCATCATACCTTAAAAGAAAAGAGCTCCAAAAATTAGACACGCAAAGCCTGTTAGAATAGGAACATACCATATGGAAATTATCTACATTGCTTCTGTACCGATCTGGTGGATGTGCGTAGGTTAACAAGCTTGCCTGCTCAGGCTCCTCTGTTTGCACTTTCCCTGTCAGCCTGGCCTGGACACAAACTACTTTTTTCCTGCTATGCTACAAGATATTGTTGCACCAGCCTGTAACACTGAGGCAGGAATTCAGAGCCAGCCCCAAAGTTTCCTGCCATGGTAGATCTGATTTCTCTTTCTAGATTTCAACTAGACCAGAAGCCCACGTGTCCTAACCTTGCTCCTTTAGGAGCACAACTGGACACATCACTGAACTAACTGGTAGGGTCTCCCAGGTAGAAAGACATTCCTGAGAGAGTGGCAAAAGCTGAGACCAAATTCCCAGCTTACGGTTTCAACATAAGCTTTAAAAGACTGTCTTACAGATCTTATCTGTGTTGGGACTGAACTCAAAATTTACCCAACCTGGCTGACATAAGAGGACAGCGCAGGACATGCGTTTGCCCAGAAACAGACTTTCAGACCTTCTTGAATGTAATTCTTTGGTAGTTGAGTGTTCCTTGCTAGTTAAAGAGGTACTTCCTTTCTAAGCCCCTTTATGAGTTTCCAGGAAAAAAAAATTACTCCTTTAGGCTGATACTTTTGTAGCTTTTGGAAAGTTTGGTAGAAATCCATATGGTTGGTTTTGAGCATGCTTAAAGAATTGTTTCAGATGTTTAACTTGTGCTTGGGTAACTGAAAACAGTTCAAACTTGGCATGTAGTCTCCAGTGAGAAATGTGGGCTTGGATAAGTTGGAAAAAAAATTGGTTCAGAAAGAAAGGAGTTATAAACAAGTGGAAATAGTATGCTTCAGTTATCCAGATGTATGCCAGGCAAGCATAGACGTCTGGATATCCACATGCTGAAATAAATGCATCTGTATTTATTTAAATGTGTGATGTAATGTTCATGTGCAAACATTTCAGTAAATGGTAGGCATGTTAATTTTTCCCATCTCACAAAATAAATATAGACAATACATGAGATATACATATATGTACAGCTTAGAAGTGTCTGGCTGACCAAGAGAATGACCCAGAGCTCTTGGACGCCAATGAAAAGACTGTTCCTGAATGTAATGGAATATGGGTCAGAGTCCAATGCCCTACAATCCTGTTCATGTATTAAAAAATAGAAAGGGTAAATACACATGTAAAATGTTAAAAACCTCATCAATCCTTAAAAGTTTCCATTACACTATCTCAGATAATATTCGGTGCCAACTGTGATGAATTAAATGTTTCCACAGCCAGCAAAAGCTGTTCAAATCCCAAAATGTAATATACGATTTTCTTGATTCAGAATTTCAAAACACAACCTTTTAAACAGAGGTTCAATCATCAAATCCACAGGAGAAGTAGCTCTGGGTTTTCTTGCTGAAAATCCAAATTACTTGGGTGCCAAATCTTCACATGCCTAAAACTGGTGTCGCTCCATTGACTTCAGTGGAGCTATGCTGATTTACACCAGCTGCATGGCTGGCCCATAAATATTTTCAGTTGATCTGGATTATTTTATATATTATATGAATTTTCTTTATGGATTACATGGCAAAACATTTGTTCTCAGCTTCCATAATGTCAGGCTCTGTGAATTTATTTTAATGTGGGACCATTCGTGTGGTTCTATTATTACACAACTGAATACATTTGTGCTCATAACGTGGTTCCACTGCACATCCTCCCGTCTATGCACTCACAGACATCCTAACAGAAGAATTACTATCACTCCATCTATCCATAGGAAGTCATATATTGGCGTGAAATGGTGAAGCTGCAGCTGCTGTGGGAAACATAGCACTGAATGTCAAGCTGTTGGTCATGTAAAAATTTCTACTGTAACACTAGAGTAAGTGTAGCTCTTTGCATGTAGTTATGTAAGTGGGGTTTTAAAGTTAATCAGGCATGCTATTATTCATCAGGGAGTTTATGCTGGACACTTCACTTAGCACTTTGACACAAAGGTAAATAGATTCCAAGGATGCAGAGTAGTGGGATAATGAGATTTTATTAAATCTGTGATCTTCCCCTCTTATAATAGGACTTACTTCAGGTCCCCTTTTCTGTGCAGTATTTTGTTTGCAATAGCTCTGTCTCCTAAGTGTAATGCACAGGGCTTGGGTTTATTATGGGGTTAGTGAATACACTCAGGCCTTTCATCGCTAAGCCCCTGGGATGTGTGTAGGAAGGTGTGCAGCCACCTCCACAGAGCCTGTTCAGGGCAGGACAGACACCATGCAGCCAGGCTTGGCGCAGGGCAGCTGGAGATGCAGGCAGGGAAATATCCTCTCAGTGGCCCAGGAAAAAGGAATCCATCTTTCCAGCTACACAATCCCATTTAGGGTACAAGTAAATACAACATATTTACATTTCATTTAAAGAGAATGTATAAAGAATTAATTCCTGACTAATATATGTTCTGATAAATACAGAATCATTGCAGAATTCAACAATAGTTTGCTTAAAACCATCCTACCACTTTCTCCTGCTTTTTCTCTGATTACGTATAGCCCATAACAATCTGGTCCGTAGCATGTTTAGCTTGTTTTAGTCATTTATTAATCCTCAACAAACTATTTGTCAGTCAAATGTTAAAATAAAGCATGATCAAAGGAAACATAACAAACTTGCACAAGAAAAAGACTATTGGTCTGGTTCTCAAAACCCATGCAACCATCTGATAAAATCCTCCTGAATCCAAATTCAAGTAGTTACAGACCGAGATTGAGGTATATGGTCTGGTAAATTGGCAGAGCCTGAGAGCAGTTACCAGCACCTGCCCAGATGGTACCTATCTTTGCTTTTATAAGCCCTACTTTCATTTACAGTTTTCTAGAAGAGAAAGTTCAAAGCAGCTACAACTATTTAATATGTGTAGGCTTTCCTTTATATGCCAGAGAAATTAATACTAAAGAAATTTCCTCAGTCATCTTAGACTGCAAGTGCCATTTAAAAATCCAGCCGGACTATCAGCCCTGTTTCCTTAATACCTGCAGGCTTCATGACATTAAGCACACGTGACGCCCCATGAGGCAAGAAGTAGCATTGCTCACATAGTGCATGAGGGAAACTGAGGCACGGGGAGGCTGAACAACGCAGCTAAAACTACACGAGAGTTAGTTGCACTTTGCTGTAAGGACAAGCGCCCAGGTCAGCCTGGTTCCCAGGGACTGGTCTTGCAAGCTGGCTGGACTTTCCTCTCTCGGACTGCAATATCTGCTGGAGCACAAACAATGCAGAGGACACACTATCTGCCTGCTCTTCCACTGATGCATTAAAATAAAGGCAAATCTTGCAAGGGTTAAACGCTATGAAACTCAACGTTAAACAGTCTAGCAGTTCCAGCAAGGGTTAAGGCAAGCCTGTGACACCAGGAGACACAACGGGACTCTCCTTCTGTGCTACATATGTAGATGGGTATTAAGGACATGCATCTCTCCTCATCTAAAATCATGAATTTTTATGAAGTAAGCCCTGCTTTCCCATAATTCAGTAGGGTGCACTTTGCAGACCCTAAAGTGCTGTCACTACAGAAGGTTTCATTGCTTGCACCTGCTAAAACATTTGAGGTATTTGAGAGGCAGTGAAACACATTTGCTTTTCATTTTATCTGACTTTGAAAATCTTTGAAGTGTTTAATAGTAGTCCAGAAAAGATTTCTGCCTCTTAATCATTTACTTGTAGGGCACATTCTCCGCTGGTAGCCTGTCAGGCAGAAAACGAGTTTAGCCCAGTTTTATTAAGTGCCACATGCCGAGTCAGTGTTCATTAAAGGTGTTTTAAGGTTTGAATTATGTAATTTATGAGAAAAAGAAATACAAAATTCCATTGTTTTATTAATATGCAGCACAGGATATACTGCTAATAACATACTTTTTAAACAGAAGTTTTATTAAAAAAAAGTGCCTTTATAGGGGGCTACAGATAGGCTTTTAAAAATCTCTTTTTCCCTGTTCAATAAAATTCAAACATTTTAATTCAGTCGACATAGATTTGAAAAAAGGAACTATTCTTAACCTCTCCTTTCGGTCACTTTTCTTTACACACATTGTAGACAAAGGAGGAAAATAAAAAAGCGTCAGAATCTTTTTTTCCTTTTTAATAGAAGTGACAGTATACAGTATTAAAAGCAAGCCAATGCTGAAGCCTGAAGTTAGATATTAATTCACCCTTTAAACAAAACGAAACCAAAAAATAAAAGAAATGGTAAAGGAAAAAAAGAAAAACAACATAAAAACTCCACATTATAACCCCAGGAAGTACTACTTTCCAGAATGATTTTAAATTGCCCCCCACAGATTCACAGCTAATGGGATATTTTTAATTAGATGAGGGCTTAACTAAATCTTTTGGTAGCCCACGAAACCATTTTTATGGTCTACATTGTTTTAATATTGTGAATAGATTTTCTTAAGCATATGCGAAAAACACAATGGGCTCAAGTTACCTGAGCCCAATCCCGGAGACCCAAGGTAGGCCTGATCCTGCAGCTGGCTCTGGCAGGGAAACTCCCTGTCCCCTGAGATGGGATCGCATCCATCAGGGGCTCTCCTTACCCCCTCTCCATGGCAAAACTCCCACCAGCATCCCGTAGTTTTGCTTGAAAAAGAGTCTGTGTGAGGCCTGAGGAACCAAGACCAGTTGAGTTTAATATGAACTTTTATTGCCATGGGAAAGTCTTAGTTATCCAAACTTATACCAAACTGGAATTCATTAACCCCTTCAAGGCAGGCCAGGCTGCAGTTCCTGCACTGGCAGGTTTGTTTTGTTTTCTTCTGTTCAATTTACTTTGTTAGTTTGTTATTTACTTTGATGCTCTGACAAGTCCTGGGAACAGAGAAACATTGATGCTTTGGGATGGACATGCTGTGTCCATGAGGCTTTGCTGCTGGATAGCTCAGATCGTGCAAAATAGAAAGAACTGGTGCCTGCAATCAGTGCTACCAGAAAGCTTAAGAAAAAATAAACATATGACTAGCGATGCAAGTCATTAATTTTGGAGTCCCGTGTGTTTAATCCTGCTTATACTTTGGTAATGTGATGATCATGTGGAATCTTACCACAGTTTATGGAAAGGGAGGTATTAGTCTCAGACCTTTGAGATTTGGCTGTTTCCAGCAAGTGAACTCTGCACATACCTCACACACAGCTGATGTTAAGGAGTGATGCTCTATGCAAAGGACACAGAATCATTAATTGGCAAAAGACTGCAAAATATGAAGTTGCTGACACTGAATAATAGGTCATAAAAATCATACAGAGAATACAGATGTGGTAGCAAAACATCTTGAATAGGAACAGCAATTATACTTGAGCACGACCATTCATTTTTAAATTTAAGTTAGGAAGGGCGGGAAACTCATAACTGTATTAAGAATTTGTTCGTTTGATCCAGAGTAACATTTTAAATAAATTCTCTGGAAGCACAAGCCAAGAACTGTTAAAAAACCTTGCCCTGCAGAAAATGCACTTTTAAAATCCTATTTGCTGAGTGAAACATTATTTTTACAGTGAGTCCTCATTTTATGGTAGACACATGCTTGTAAAAGTTGCCATTGTTTGTGTGGAAAGTGGGAGAAAAAAAAACAAACAAGGGGAAAATTTGTCAGATGCTTTACCTTAGAGCATCCTAGCCATTTTTAAGATGGCTTCCACAGCCATGGCTCCATTAAGGAGTCACTGGCATAAGCAGCCTCGCTGACTGCAGTCAGCATGTATCTAAGGACCTCAGGCTGCAGCACTTGGGAAATGTGGGGGGCTTTCAGACATGACCACTTTAATTGCTGAGGCAGGCTCCTTTTGGGAGGAGGGAAGTGCGGTGAGGTGGCAGTTGTACTGCCATCACCTACTGCAACCCACTGGGGACGCAGAGGTGGGAGGAAGGAAGGCAGAGTCTGCTGCTTCTTCTTGTGAGGCTTGCAGAGCAGTCTGTGTGCTGTGATCATGTCCACACCTGCTTGGAAAGGATCCTTGCCTTGGGAACATGCCTAAGGAGCAGAAGACTTATCCGCTGGGCACCTTGCTTCATCCGCAGAAGATGGGAGCGTGCCTTACCTCTCTGAAGTGATAGGGAGAAGGTGTTTTTAATTCAAGTGGAGGAACTAGCTGCCTCAGTTTTATTGCAGAATCATGCTAGTAATACATCCAGATTACTGAAGCTCACAGTAAGGAAGTCAATTTATAATGACTTTGCCATTGTCCTGTTGCTAATGTGCCACATTTGATTCTCCTCAGCGGGCTTTGAAAGGTCTCTTTGAGGAAGGAGGAGATAGCACCCTTGTTATGAAAAAGGCAAATTATACCCAGGGGCAACATTGCTGCACAACAGGAAAAGGCCAGCCTCCTCCCAGGAGACATGGCCCCAAATTAAATGCAAGTAATTTCCTGACTAACCTGTGATTTCTATCTGGTTGTGGCTTCTGGCATACAGCTAAGTCTCCAGTTCTGCTGTTCTGTTCAGCAGGTCTCACATGTGCTTTCACTTTCATTTCCAAACTTTAATACCAAACAGCCCATCCACAACCTGCTGCTGAGGCAGTGGAGGCCACGGACACTGGCTCTGGGTTGTGCAGCCATGGGTGGGAGGAAGGACTCTCTGCTTGCAGGGGCAACCCACGAGAGGGGTGCCTTAGCCACAATGGCAACGTGCCGGCAAAGGAGGTAGGAGTGGGGAGAAGAGCAATGCCTTCCTGCAAATGGTTTCTCTGCATCCCGTATGGCACCTAACAGGGTTTTGGGTCTGGCTGCTCCCTTCCCCCTCACCAACCTAAAAGTGGTGGAGCTACCATAGGCATTGGGCTGGAAGAACCTATGCCACTAACTTTTTTCTCTACTGCAGGCAGATCTCCATCGAGAATATCACTGGTACTAGGTCAAAGTGACTTTTTTACAGCACCAGCAGAAGATTCAGAGACAGATTAGAAGGATGCCTTAGCCATCCAGTGGCTGGCTGGACATCAGCTAGGGAGAAGATGCCGTGGGAAGGGAATAAGTGGTAATAGGCTCCATGGAGCATGTGATGCAAGAACAGAGCCTTCGAGAATAACATAAATTATATTCAGCCTTTCTGTGGTTACTTCTAGGAGAAAGCACTGCCTGGACGGAAGGAATAGGGGATGCAACAGCCTGCAAGCTCCACTGGGCAAGTGATGACAGATTTACTTTACTAAAAGTACTCTACCTCGATTTATCCCAAACACCTGTCTCCCTTGTACTTTTACAGCATTTGCAGATAATTCTATGGACACCGTAGCACTTTTGCATTGGGATCTATCTCTTCAGTAGATCACCTGCATAGGGGCTACAGGCACCACTGAAATAACTTATATAGAATCAGGGTGAATCAAATGGCTGACCTTCATTTTAGTAATTGGTATGGTCGTTGAAAAGTCCATTAGAATAAATACAGGCACATGCCAGAATCATCTCTAGAAATTATCTAAAGTTTAAACTAATGTGTGTGTATGTGGCAAACCAAGACAACAGCTCCCTTACTGCTCCTTGATATCAGCAAAAATGGTAAGTTATCACACATTGAATTATTTTTCCTTAATAAGCAAAGTCTTTAAGGAACTATACACTCAAAAAGCATTAAAGTAGCTCTAATGTTTTACTCAGATCAAGCTGGAGAAAGAAGCAACATTAGTCTTTCAATGTTTAAGGCCCAGGGTAAAATAATTTTTTATGTTGGTGTTACAGTTTCATTTGTGAGTACTGTTTTGCCACTGTTCATTTTTTTTTACCCTAAATAGCTAATCTCTAGTGTGTATTCAGTCGTATCAGCAAAAATCTTCCTTCCACTGGTAATGGTAGAATTTTTACTGGTGTAAGTAAATTCATACTGGTCACCACATAAAAAAAGACTATCATAAAGAGACAGTACCATTTTTATTATGCTGATATAATCAAAATAATAAAACCTGTGTGTGTAAGTGATAAGGGATATTAGTGCCATGTTGTTGAGAAATTGGCACGGGAATAGCAGTGAATGAAATACACCTGGGAATAAGAACCTAATTCATATAATAAGCAATAGGTTGCACAAATGTAATCAGCTGAAGAACTATTACATGTGTAAGTAGATATTCTGTGGGGGGGAAACTTAGATTTGATGTGCAGGACTTAAATGGTCAGTCTGCTCTGGATTTTGTTGTGAAAATGTCTATTTGTCAAGGTGGTTTTCAGGTTGGGAGATTAATTTTAATTTCTGAAATAACTGGCCTATATCAAAAAGGACAGATTCCAGTTTGGATTTTGACTTACTGCTACTCAAAGTACAGGAGGTTTCCTTCTGAACATCTCTATCTTAGGCCCAAATGAACCCCAAAGTCCAAGTAGAAGCAGACGTAATGTTGCTAATTTGATTTTCATTTCTGATTAAAACCATGTGAGAAATGATCAATTTAGGCAAGGTTTCTTCATGAGATTAGAAGTAGATGGTGAAGCTTGGTGAAGAGGTTCAGAAATATTTTAATGCCCCCAGGCAGTGCTTGTTTTTTGTAAGAAAACAGGTTTTCGTAGGAAACTTTTGCAAAGAACATTTTCCCATTAATTTTGTGGGGAACATGCCTCAGGGTTTTTGGTGATTGCTAATGCTTTTGGTACAAAAAATTTTAGTATGTTACAAGACATACGTAGCTTGAGATATATATATATATAAAGTCTTGAGGAAAAAATAATTTTTCTTATCTTTTTTTGGTTCTTGGACTTAAACTTTGGCTTGGGTGAATTTTTTTTTTTGTGAAATGTCCCTGTTTACGATAGGAATACTAGATGTTTCATTTTCCTGAGTATTGCTTCTGAGGAAATGCCATAGCATTGTATTTACAAGATACCCTGAACTGTCAGTTTCCTTGAAACACAATGTATTTAATACAAAGCCATTAAGCCTTGTAAAACTGTCAAAAATGTAAATGACACTTGTAATAAAACCTTGTCGTGTGACTGGCTCTAGCTAATCAGGGTTGATGATATCACTGCAGCTGATCACGGCTGGTGCTATGTACATTTCGACAGCTTTATGACCTGCATGGATTTGTGTTATTAAAATTGTACAGTTTTGTAAGGAATTTGGGATTTAATAAAGCAGCAGAGAAACTACAAAAGGGACAATATATCCCACTAAAAGTGAGCCAGGCTTTAAAAAAAATAATATAAACAGATATAGCGCATGAGCGCGCGTGTGTGTGCGTGCATGCGAATAGGGAAACCAGGAGAGGTTCTCCTTTCCTAACTCACGCTGGGTATGGGCTGCTCATATAAACCACTTTTATGTATTTATAGCTCGGCAAATACCTTGCATCTGCAAGACCATAAAACAAATTACAATATATCCAATTGCTTCAAGGTGGCGAATTGTGCTTAAACTTAATGACTTGTACAGATTATAGGAGAAAGAGCATTACCTGTTTAATGTCTGTTTTAATAAGTAATTCCCAAACAAGTGTAGTAAATGGGAGGTTGGGGTTTTGTTTTGGTTTGTTTCTTTTTATTCTTTTTTTATTTTATTTTTTTTTTCCCCCCAAGATTTAAATGGAGCAGGCCTTCACCCTTGCAAAGGCAAGGTAATGCGCCGTTTTATTTATTTTGCAATACTTGGAACTGCTCCCTAGAGTACAAACATGTCAGAAAAGGAGAGACGAGGATACATATTCTCCCAATAATCTATAAATTCAGCCTAATGGGGCAGATATCAGAAAAATGTGTTGGATTGAAGGGACATAAATCACCCCTGGTTTCCTGGCATGAGCTGGCACTGTGTGCCTTATATTTCAGCCAAATTATTCCATTTGTTTCTGAAGATATTTTAATCCCTCGTGACCTCAAACTTCCCGTGAACCAGGGCCCGAACAAAAGGCCGCCCACTGTCTTTGCAGTAAATCTGTTGTCTCCCTTCTAGGCCCGCAACCTGGGATCATAGATCACCCCTGCACCGCATCTTGCTTCAATTTACTCAATTAACTCGAGTAAAGCACTTGTAAGTTTGCAGATGTTGCTTTATTATCAAGGCCTAAAACGTACACGAGGGTTCAGGAGCCCGAGGTTACGGGAAGGTTGTGTGAGGGGGAGGGAGGGCCGCGCAAGGCACAGGCCTCCCAGCCGCCTCCTCGGCCGGCGGCCCCGGGCCCCGCGCCCCGGCCAGCCCGCCTGAGCCCCGAGAGGCATCTGCCTTTTGGGGGCTGCCTGATGCTATCTGGTGGAAAGATAGGATACGAGAAGCAGGTATTCTACCTCGAGATGAGATAGTGTCGTGATTAACAGATGTTTAATTGGGCCATTCGTCAAGCGAAGAACCTGCCTAAAAGTCAGCGAGGCTAAGTAAATTATTTCCAACCCTGCAGGTGTTGGACTGGCAGCTCTATTACTCTTCTGGAAATGGGCTTTAGAAGATTTTTATATGAAAAGATAATTTATTTCTATGAGGTATTATATTGTGCCTTTATTTATGTAATATGCTTTCAGGTTTGGGTCTGGTCCTCCTTTATCTTGCACACTGGAATGAACTGGGGAGGGACAGGAGGAAAACCAGTCACCGTCTCACCACAACATCCAGATAAAGTCTTGTGTCATGTTATTTAATAACTTCCCAGCAGCCCGTAGCTATGAGGTAGAGGACGAGTATGTGAGAGAATCTTACAGAAATAACTGGGTTAGTCAATACACCCAAAACCCAGGGTTTGATCCTGGCCCAGGTGGTACAGAGGCAGAGGGGCTTGGGAGCAGCATGGGGTCAGGAGCCTCCCGACTCGTCACTGCCTGCTGGTCTGAGGTTATGGTCTGGATTTATACCTGGTTATACCTGCATTTTTATTTTTGGTTCATGTGGTTTCGCCTCCTTTGATTCTTAAGTTCAAATGAGCCCTAAGTATCAAATAAAAAAAAAATCTGGAAAGTACAAAAGGTTTCAGGTGAAAACCACATTAAAAAGGGCAGGTTTTAAGTGAGTTTGCAGCAGAATTACAGATCCGTCAGATTCTGTTACGGACAAGGTGCATATTCATTTAAAACACCTGCAGATTTAGAAATTTTTTAAACAAATATTATGCCCAACCTTTAGCAGGGATGAGTTGCCAAAGGCCCATTTACTTCATGGAAACCCCACCTCTTTACATCAGCTGACAATTTGACCTGGAAACTGAACGTCAACACATCGTGAAATCAGTTACTGAGTGAGTGCAGTGTCGTTGTAGATTTCACAGCAACTTTCATCCAGGTGTAATTATAAACTGTGTTTTTCAGGAAGCTCAACTTAATTTAGACTGCATTCATTCTCCTCTTCACCGCCTAACCAATTTAAAGTGCATTTGTGATGGTTACAAAAATACCTATCTATAACTTCTGTGGACCATTTTCTTCCAGCTGTGGCTTTTTCCTGTCAATCTACAGTTGTTGCAACAGAGAAGTCGTCTTTGGAGCTGCTGTGGTGCCTATTTCGGCAGGGCACAGGAAAGTGAGGAAACCCCCAGGCAGCCTCTCCATCTTTTTCATTAATCTCTGTGAAACAGTGACAATCTAAAATAGGCCTTTTCCCTTGGGCAAATTTCTTCAGCGGGACATGCCTAGAATTACTGGGGGCTCTTTCGCATATTCTCTGGAATATCCTAAGCCTGTATTACACCTAAACTGAGGAGCAGATAGGGCTTTTTGTGTGCAGCAAAACACTTTCTATGAAAGAAGAACAGGAGTAGCAACACCAACACCAACAGCTATCAGACTTTATCTTGCCTGTAGTCTAGCTCCATGATCACAAAGCAGTTGATAGCATATTTCATGCTAATGCTTTTTGTGATCTTTATGCCACTTACAAGTATCTGAGATAAGACCAGATCTCTGGAACAGCAAGAACAGAAAAGAAAAACAAACCTGTATTCCTGGATATCTTTCATCCTTTATGGCATTCAGCCTATGCACAGTATGCTGATAGTTTTACAGTTTTTAAGCTTTGCATGCATCTTTATCAGGCTCTATTGGGCTTAAAGGGTTTTGGCATATGAAGCCCTTTCTAATGGTGACAGCAACTGAGCAGACTGGAATGAGTTAAGTGAGGTCCAATTCTGTCGGTTTTTCCTGCATCATCTAAACTGAAGCTTGGGTTTGATAGCAAGCCAAATTTTTAGTCCTCAGTTTTCAGTATCTGTAATGCTTTAAACAGAGAAGCCAAACTAAATCTCAGGGGGAGTCACATGGCTCACAAATGTGGATACAAATGGGTTCATATAATTTTTGTGCAATATTTTGTGTGTGAAAGTCTCTCAAATTCTTCTTGGCTTTTAACTTTCATAAGAGAGTCTTTAATTACTCTTTGAATATGCCATTACATTTCTTTTTTTACTCACAACATTTTTTTAAAAATAGTGGTCTGTTTTGTTTCTATATATAATGGAAGTTAATAAAATATGTGCCAGAAGCCAAAAATATGATGAGCTATAAGGCATACTCCAGACTGTAAGGAAAAAGAAGAAAGAGCTGGCCTGTAATTCCACAGCCTATCAGTATTTCTCCTTATAATAGATATTACTTTTTGTCTGTTTCCCCCAAAATGTCTGGCCTGAATCTAAATAATTCTCCCCCTTTCTAAATCTGTAGCTCACCAATTTGTGCTCATTTAAAGTCTGTCCCCTGTGCCAAAAACTGGCTATCGTTTAAGTCCAAAGCCTAACTCTGAACTAGAGATTCCCTGTGTCTTTTTCTTAGACAGTATCATCAATGTACCCAGGTGGGATCAGATCTGTTGAACTGAGACAGCTGGGGAAGGAATCTCAGCAACGCACTACAGATCCATACATTTATTCAGTTTTATTGCTGCAGTAGGAAGGAGCAGGTCTATGAAAGCATCAGCTTGCTGCTCCTGCATCTCCAAGTGGCCACTGGGGCCCAAGCTCATTCTCCCTCGCTTTAGACCCTTAACTTAAGCACCTGTGTTAAGAAATTGGTAGCCTGGTTCCTGTAGGCAATGCACAGAGATAGAAATCTTACCTGAGCTGCCTCCCTGTCTCTGCTCCATAGAGGGAGCTTGGTGATAGGACTCTTGAGATGCTGGCATCTGGTTTATGAACATTGACTGTCATAAGAAATAAATTTGTCCATTAATCAACCTATTGGATTAAGTATCCCAGAAACAGTTGAAACTTGACTTTTAAGCAGTTCCGCACATCACTTTTTCTACACGTTTAGCATAACTAGCTCATCTGAACTGCGCTGAATGTTTGGCTGATACTCTTCTGTCTGGAGATGGTTAGCAGGCTCTCAGGAGCACTAGACTTGGTCACAGAACTTACCGTATATACAGGTATATTTGTGACAAATGTCTGGTCTTCCCCTCCTTGCCAAACTCAGCTAAACATGTTCACAAATAATTGGGCCAAATTTGCTCCTTTTGGTAGGGACATGCCATCAGCAAGTGACGTGCTAGGAGTGACCACTGTGTCTTTACAAAAATGTGCAAGTGGCACTAATGGTTCTTCACATAAAAAGAGGTATAGAAGTCTCTTCAGCAACTGACATCAACTGAACCTGCTGCTCTCCTATCTATACTCCTATCTTTTAATAGAAAGAATACCTTCTGACTTAGAGTCCATGTTGCAGTGGATATAACTTATGCAGGATGAAGTAGAGGCTGCTGAGCTTGTCTAACACTTTGCTGTTGCTGAAATGGGGGATTCTCGCTCTTCCCCTTTCTTCCCTACTCTTCTGTCTTCCATTGCACTCACAGCCTGATAAGTCTCCCCATCCCTGCACTAAGTTTTTTCAGGCCTTTGCTGGCCTCATGCAACCTGGCAACCTGGTACTACAACCAGCAAGGCTGGAGCAGCACAAAGTATGTGGAGGAGCTTGGAGCCAGGAGCAGGCAAGAGCAAAGTAGAGATGGGACTTCCCTGTTCAGTGATGCCGAACTGAGACATTGGCTACTTCACTGACAGACATACCTAAGCCACTGCTAAAATGAGATGACTTTGAGGTTTGCTAGCTGTATAGCTCCATGTGAGTTAGGCATCTGTGCTGTCACCTAGCAGCTGGCATGTGAGAAGCTATCTTTGCTCAGCTCCTTTCTATCAATACACCAGCTGTCAGCTATTGATAAGCTGCTATCAAAACCTGTTAGCTAAAAGCTCATTTGGCTCCAGCGGCTGTGATGTTGGTGCTGTTTTTGACAACTTACAGTCAGGAGACTCCCATTGACTTCAAAGGGAGATGGGTCAGATCTCAGCCTGTAAAACACGGAAGCATCATCTCAAGCATTGCAAGGCCTGTGGGGAAGCAGTATCCTTTACTGGTACAGTTACTGTTGAAAAAACAGCAGCATCTACAAGGCACGGCCTTCCTTCAGGTTTCTAGCATGACTTCCTGCACGATCTTCATAGTAAAGAAATGCTGAGTGGAAAGACACCATTGATATATGTTGCCACCACTTCTTTCTTTCCAAACCCCTTTTGGAAACCATTCTGAAACCATCTCCTGCATGTGATGAGGTACACCTTGTTACCCTGTTCTTTCTCTGGGACCTTGCAATGGGGACTGTGCATTAAATAAAGATCTCTAATTACCCTATATTTGCCAGTTATTTTACAGAGCTATGTTGCACTACAATATCAAAAGGCATTTATTTCAACAACCAGTGTGGATGATGCATTCTCAGGGCTTTTCTAGAAGAACAGGCAAAGTGTGATGCTGTGAGCTTGTGTGTTGAAATGCCTGTGTGCTTATTCCAGCTGTGTCTACCAGGTATTCGCAATTCTCTCTCTACCTATCTGGTCCTGTTCTTACACCTGCTAAAGCAGGCCCTCTCTGCACTAGCACTGCTGCTGGGGCCTGGGAACATTTTCAGCTGATTAGACCATTCAGCATTGCTGCACTCTGGTTCTCACCAGCATGTCTTCTTCACTTTGTCCCACATGTTTGGACTAACCTTCCTTTCCCCTTACAAATCATTCCTCTGCGAACTACTGGCATCTCTACCCGCATATTTTTGTATGCACCTCAGTAGGAAATGTATGAAATCAACGTACCTTAAAGAGCATTGCAAGCAGGTCAAACTTGATATTCCTAATGAAAAGTCTTAACAATGTTGCTTCAGATTCAGGTGCTTCAGACTCTTCCTTCTGAATATGATTTTATGTGGTACCTTAAAAAAAGTTCCTGGAAATTCCATTTGGTGTTGTGAATTGTAAGCCTTCTGTGTCTCTTCTCTGAATACTGGCTTGTCTTTGCACAAATCTACATAGAAGATGATCAGAATAAAAACTTGCATTGACTTCACTGGAAGAAGTTAAGATTTTTTTTTAGTTTGTTGTCAGTATGAAAAGTAAACAAAATATTTTGTCAAAATAAAAAATGTTTGGAAGATGTATGTGGATTGAAATGATAACTAAAATCACAATTTTGTTTCAGCAGAATTGAAAGTTTGATTCCAACTTACATATTTTAAATAGATTCTTTTATTTTTAAAATAAAATTTGAGAAGGTTGTCATCCAGAGGTGGTTCTAACCTGTGGAATGGGGGTGTTCTTTTTAAACTCAAGGACTCAGATCCTACCATTCCATTTCAATCAGCTGTTGAGGAAAGTAACAGAAACTCATTAAACTTTTTGGTATTTAATCTTTATTTTTTCTCAAGAAAAGTAAGAAACGTCTTTGTGCAAGAAAATAAAAGCAATGTAATGGTCATCCAGCACTCCTGGGAAGCTGGATTGTGCTTGAAGACTCAGTGATTTTGAAATAAGTTTGTACCTTTTTCTCTATCTGCAATATCAATAGCACAATGCCCATCAGAGACGTTGACTAGGACTGTCCCAGTGAAAGACATTTTGGATGCCTGGGTTTTTTTTTGCCATTGAGAGTCATGAGATCCCTTCAGGTACACTGAAGGCTGTTTTGTTGCCAGTTGGTTTGGTTTTTTTATTTTTTTATATAAGCAAATTTGAATAATATGCAGCAAATTGAATGACAGATACAATTTTGAAGGCTAAAAACCTAAAACCTTTAAGCAGTGATTTAAAAGCTAATTATTATGGATATAGCTATTCAACATTCATTTCTTAATATTGTTCCCTCAAGAAATAGCGATTTAGTCAACCAATTATTTTATCTCTTTTAGGGATACTTTCTTAATTGCAAAACAATCTAAAAATATAATCAGCATGCTAAATACATGTGGTATCTTGTTTAGAATGCCATGTTGGAGGAAGAATGCAATTAAACTGTCAAAATGTAATTGTTTCTCATATTTAATTTTAAAGAGGCTGATTCACATTTGCTTTTCATGTTTAGGAGTTAAAAAACAAAGCAAGCTACTAGTACAACTACTAGTTTTTAATAAAGACAACATAAGCTTGGAGCACTGACGAAAGCTGCCTCTGTCATGAGATATTGCTATCAAAAGATAGGAAAATGTTCACATTTTTTCACTCCTCACATAACTGCAGTTCAGAATTCAGAGTTTCAGTATGTAAGATGGCATTTGTAATTTCAGGTGCAGCTCTAACACCGGGCAATGTGTAAATTGCACACTCTCCATCCGCCCCATTGCCTTTGGAGCCACTGCTCCTCAGACATGTCTTCCACCCATCACTGTTTCTTCCTTGCTACTGGAGGAAGTTTGGAGGAAAGGGATCTTGAGCTGGGATCCATCAGATTCAACTTTTCTCCCCATCATTTCTGTTCCGGAGGAGGGGAAATATATAGACCTGTGATGGCTTCACCTGCATCCAAAACCACCTGCCCGGTGACAGCTAGTCCAGATTTGCCTTTTAACCATTCCACACTGAGTGACAATGTAAACAACAGAGCAGTGCAATCCTGCGACTGCTGTTTCACAGGAGACAAACCTCCAGTGCAGTGGAAGGAAATGCTAGACCCATTTAGGCAGATGCGTTATCTTCAAAGACAGGTCTTAGCAGAGAATTCTCCTACTTATGCAGATGCATGCAGATATTTTCAGCATGATGCCAAAAGAACCAGCTTTTGCTTCCAGGTCAGAATAAGTATTTTTTTTCTCCTTTTCTTTTAAATGTCATGTTAGTTCAGCAATCCTGTACACCTTCTTTGGTAGCAAATGACTTCTTAAAAGTTGTATGACATCCATTTAAGGAAAATCTTTGAGTGAAATTAATCTGAGTCTGCTGGGCCCATGTCAAGTTGTCAGGAGTTTTTCAATCCCACTTATCTACTGAGCAAAGATAGAAGCCTTGTGGAATCAGTAGAACTGGGATTTACCTTCAGATCTTAGATGGGGTGGAAATCTTCTAGTAAGCACCACACTGAATTTCATTTTGTGTTAATAAACACAGTATCACAAATTATTCCAACCAGCTCACCCAAACACTTTACACTTGGGTATTGGTGCCTTAAGTGGTAGACATTCTGGTGAATAGGCATGAAACACCGTACAAATGCAAGGCAAAAAAAAGTCATGGTCATACACACATTTACAGAAGTGCATGTCTGCTTTGCCTTGGATGTGTTACCTGACAGTTTATTTGGAGAATTGTACTGTCATTAAAACGCTCCCATTTAAGTACTGTTTAAGTGAAAATCTAGATTATCGGGATTTTTTTTTTTGTAATTGCATTGTTTCTTGTGTATTATTTGTATCCTATATATATTATTATTACTATACAAACCGAGTGGATTTACTTTTATTTTAGATTATATGTTTTATCAATTCTATAACTAGAACAACAAAGAGCACTAGTAGATTGTTATCCCATCTATGGCGCAGCACAAGATGGAGAGTGGACTCCTTCTGGANGACATCAGCTTAGCAGGTGGGTTTCCCACCTATTTGTTGCCAGCAGAGTAGATCTGCACATTTATTCTTACATACAAAAGCAGGATCTAGCAGAAAGATGGTTAAAGATCTGTCTGCCTCTAACCCCTAACATCTCCCCTTCTCCTTACACTACACTCCTTATTTTGTAACATGGTCCAGCTGCAAGCGAGATGCTGTATAGGAAGGGAGACTTGTTGGTGCAAATTGAAGTCCTAACAAGGTCTGGTGAGAAGAGCAAAGAGGTTTACAGCTATACCAAAGCTGAATGGACGTGGATTTACACAAAATTGCAGGTGGTACATCCCTTACTATAGAAAGAAATCCCTGCTGAATATTTTCTGCTGTAGCCTTACCCAAAAAATCCAAGCCCAAGGAAGACATGCAACATGGAAAAAAGCCTGCCCATGCAGTTGATGGAAATGGTGCTTTATAACAAAAAATGCTGAAGGACTTTAGGGCCACAGGCCCTGCCTACAAATATAGTGATGGGCCTGTAACACATCTCACTGTTGTTTGCATGAGAGACCTGATTCTTGGGTAGCACCTGGGGAACAGGCAAGAAAAGTGACACCAAGCCCATACTGTCTGATTTAAAAGTTATTTGGCTTCAAGCATGTGAAATCCACTCCTATCCACCTTTATTTTTGGTTTGTGTCTGCATTGTTCTGCCCTACCATAAAATGGAAAATAGATTGTAGAAACCCAGGACTTGACCTGTGATGCCTGAAGGCCTTTGCCTCTTCTGTGGCAGTGTGGAGGGGTAGAGGGGGTCCAGGCTCCTGGTGGGGCTGTGGGTCCAGGGTACATAAGGATGGTGAAAGGCTGCTCTCTGAGCCACTTCCAGGTCCTTCTCTGCCACGTTTACCAGCTAGCAAGCTCCAGGATAAAGAAAAGCAATGTAGCTGCCACTTTCCC
>VZTV01056987.1:0-25581 GCA_013400875.1 Anhinga rufa
GATTGACTTCCTGGCTTGACCTTCAATCTGCCTCATGGCCATGATACTGTCTCATGATCTGAACTCTTGGTGACACTCAGTCACCATCTCCAGATCTGTCCTGCTTGGCTGATGTGGGTACTAGAGGAAGGGCCCTGGCCAGTAAGGCCCCTGCCCTGCTAGTCCAGGGATCCCCCTTGTCTTCCAGCTCCCCATCCCTCAGGGAGAATCCCTGATCTTGACAGTCTGTTTGCACAACATAGGATGATGAATAGGTGCAAAGGCTACTTTTAGAAAGGCAATCAAAAGATCATTTCCTGCCAGAACGCTCTCTTTCGGGAGAGAAAACAAGGACTTCGAGGCCTTTGCCCGCACATTTCCATTGTTTCTTCTGTTTTATTCCTATGCCAGGTTGCCAAGTTTAGCATTCCCCTGATTCATCGCATGTCTAATCTTTGTGCATATTAAACATGTTTGGCTTAATTTTTTGAAGACAGCAACCATCTGAAATACTAAGTAAAATGGACTTTAGAAGCTGAAGCAGAAGACACTGAAAGTCACACTTGTTCATGCTCAAACCCTGCTCATTAAAGTCATCCTGTTCGTGCTCATAAGTTCAACGCTCAAACCCTGGTTTAGTCAAAGACCATTTCCACAGTGCAATAAAGGTAACTTGCTCTAGATTGCCTAGCACATCATTGGCTGACCCAGTCCCAGGATTAGACCTTTCTGCCCTGCACAAGGATTAAAACACATTCTTTTACTAACCATTCCACTGGAAAAGAAAGTCAACAGATGAGAATGACCCAGAATTTAACTTAATTTGGAGAAGCTGAAGAAAACCAATAGGTATGCAGCTGTTTTTAAATGAAGCTATGGTAGTAGTTGCTTTTCACTTCTGTTCTTGTAAAAATGTGCGAAAAATTACGGAGAGACATCTCCACCATGAGTGAAAAGGATAGCATCATGACAATGGAAATAAATGGAACATGTATGCAAATAACAGTTTTCTCACTCTAAAGGAGAATTAGTGAACAATTTCTTCCAAACCACTGAAGGAAGAGTTACTTCTACACCACTTCAAGGATCACTTGTTATTACCAGAAATAAGATTTTCGTATGTCAGATCATCAGTCACTGTATTACTAGTACAACTAGTACTATTACTAGTACTATTACTAGTACTATTACTAGTACAACTATCAAAAGACCTTGGCTTGTACAAAATGTCACTATGGGAGTTTTTTGTGAGGGACATAAATATGAAAACTAGTTTAAACCTAAAATAAGGAAAAATTATTTGTAAATTTAGAGCTATAATAGATTCCTGAAAAAGAAAACAATTATAAATTTTGGAAGTACATTTCAGGTTGCATTCAAGAAGTGGGCTGACTTGTGGTGCAATCACATGAAAGTAACTCAAAATTTTTAAATTGGTTTACTCTTTCCTAAGAGCAGATTGTAATGCCTACCTGTTTAGGGAGCTTATAGTTGGCCTTGTTAGACCACTTAAGGAAGTGCTTTCCCATTCATGCATGAGAGTTAGGCAAATGCAATTTATTGTTCGCTACAACTTAAAAACAAAGGTCTTCCTTTTTGGGGAGAAAAAAAAAATAAACCAAACAAAAACTTCTACCCAGATGAAGTATGCAAACATAGATCTGTTCACAACATACTTTGAACTACACTGCAAGATAGTGAACATTAATTTGCCCCAAAAAAATGCTATTTGCAGCCAATCTACATACCAAACTATTAATTTTAAGGTAGATACTTCATTTTTTAAAGCAGTTATGTAGATTGTTTTGCATATATATTGCTTTTTAGACCAATGACCTCTATATCTTTTTACCCTCAGGTTATGAAGCTTATTACAGAAATAAAAAATGTTATTTTGTACAATCTTTTCCTGCACTAATTTAAACTTTATTACACAATATGATGAAGTCACAGTCCTGTTTTCCAAAAGGAGGCAGGAAAGACCTGACCACAGGAGAAAGAATCTTGGGACGTAAGGGGGACAGGGGCAACATAATTACCCATTACTTAAATACTGCAAGAAAAACAGGGGCAGCGAAGAGCACGATGAGTGAAAGAAACAAGGCTTCTGTTTACTGATGAAGGAGAGAGTCATCTTCTGTTTCTTGTGTAATCTGTCAAGTAAGAAATGTTTGATTTGGGCAACAACCAACAGTAGAAGAAAAAATATCACTACTGATCAGTGTTAAATCACCTTTGAGACCTAGAGTAAACTTAGAATGAGACTTCTTGCACAAAAATATCTGAAAACAAAGGACCATATGTCTCTAAACATAAAAACACTGATGTTTTGTTCATCATACTTCCAAAGGAACTTAAAGTAATTAATCTGCAAGAAGCATATCTTTAGGACACATTTCTTAATCCAGTTTATCCCTACTATAAACTTGGAGCTCTTGTTCAGGCTCTATTTTGATCCCTGTAAGTTTTCTGCCTCCTTCTGTTCTCCTATCACTTGATTCTGTTTTTTCATCCTGCTGCTGAAGTATCCTTTGATGTTCTTGGCTTGACTCCACCATTTTCTAGATTCTAAACAGAGACAAGTTTTGTCTGGTACTATAAGGCAAATAGCCATGTTATGTAGCTAGTATGTTAGCCAACATTTCTCCCTTTTAACACTCTTTCCTCCGTTGCCAAAAGACTTAAGCTACATATTCCATATTGGGTTCTTCCTCAACCTGCATACTTCTGCAGTTTAGATTGAATCAGAATCAATTCTATCATTTCTAAGCAGCACGAAGAGTCTTTCTTCCTGATTTAACAAGAAAAATAAAACTGTTCCTTTTTGAAAATCATACTCAGTGCTTTCCAGCAAGATTTTAGGTCTGGTGTGATGGTACTACAGTCAAAGGGGTAAAAGGAATGCAGTTTTTACAATCACTGTGAAATCCAGACAAAATGCATGCCTTTGTGCTAGTCATAATCTATGCATTCAGAGCAAACTGCCTAACTGTAAAACTCCTATCTCCCCAAAGATTTTATCTGTACTATGTACAATGAACCTTTCACAGGCATATCTAGTGATTCTACTTGTTCCCTGGAAATGAGAATGATGTGCAGTCAGAAGATGCAGTTGCAGGAAAAATCACGCTGAGGTTGAGTGTTCTTGCTTCAGGCAACTGAATGCTGGTGCTGGAAAAGGAAACAATGTGCCCATCTCTGACACAGCCCCTATGGGATGCAGGACATTCATCCAAGATAGAAATTTCAAGAGTGTTAATTCCGGCCCTCACAGGAGACCCTGCAGTCTGTCTTAAAAATTCTCAGCACACAGAGCTACAAATGAAGGTGTAGAGTGGGACCCATGCTTTGAACATACCATATGGGACTGGACTCTTTTCAGTGGTGCCCGATGACAGGACAAGGGGCAATGGGCACAAGTTGGAACACAGGAGGTTCCACTTAAATATGAGAAAAAACTTCTTTCCTGTGCGGGTGCCAGAGCAGTGGAACAGGCTGCCCAGAGAGGCTGTGGAGTCTCCTTCCCTGGAGACATTCAAACCCCGCCTGGATGCGGTCCTGTGCCCCCTGCTCTAGGTGTGCCTGCTCATGCAGGGGGGGTGAACAAGATGATCGCTGGAGGTCCCTTCCAACCCCTCTCATTCTGTGATTCTGTGATATAGTATATATGGGCTCTTCAACTTTCAGGTTTTAGGCATCTCAGACCAGGTACTTCAAGATAGTAACTCCAAGTAACTCCAAGCTAGTAACAAAGAGCTTTGACTTTAATTTCTCTGTGTTTTGATTATCACCTTTAAAGTTAGGGCAATGCCCTTTGCACATCTCATACAAGTATCTATGAGAATTAATGTTTGTGGAACAGACACTGTTCAGAGTACACAACAGAAATGTTCACAAAGATCCTGCCAACAGGTGTAGCACAGTCTGCTGTAAATGGGGTCTAGCATTATGAAGGGAATGGGAATAAGAGAACCTCAGGCAGCTTTGCGACAGCTTCCCATGAGCCCTGAATTGCCCAGACACACCTCAACATCTTGCTGTACACTCAAGACCCTCCTGTCTGCTAACAGCCACTGGGAGACATAGCTGTCTCCCCTCACCCCATCGTGCCAGCTCTTCTCTCAGGCCCCACAGGAGCATGGGGAGAGGAGACTGCAAAGTCTGCCAATACACTCAGATACCGTACAGGGTCATGTCCTGTAATTTGTCTGGCTATTGAAGAACTCCTTGCCTCAATGAAGGATTTTTTTTTTTGGTGACTCACTGGCTTTTTTCTGTGTGAAAAGTGTTTTATGGTGGACATAATGTATCAATGTTTATGAACACGGTATGTGATTCAGTCAATAATACAGGATAAATACATGCAATTTTCATTACTGCCTCAGGCACAATGATATTTAACCACTTTGGGATCACAGAAGTCCTGGGAGGGCTGATCTTCAGTCTCGCCTCAGAATGAAAAATAGGATGTAGTCATCTAATGAAAGACTACATCAACGCACACAATCAAGAAACCAAAATAAACTGTAGACAGAAATGGAAAAAGACTGAAAAGTTCCTACACCTCTATTCCTACCCCAATGACTTAACTTACTCTAATGTTTCAAACAGCTTAACTGCCATACACTTTCACACAAGAAGTCACAGGGGATCAGAGGAACCAAAAGTTACAAATAGATTGTGCTGGATGTTTTCACTTTGTTATCACAGAGACTCAAGACTATGAGACTTCTCTTACTGATAAATTCCTCCTTTAATCCATGGGACTCAATTTGATCAAATATAAAGCACTGAATTTTCCGTTTTAAACTCATGCTAGGCTGCCTTAACTTTCTCTGTCAGTGCTTGCCCTGCATGGGGACTCCCAAAGGAGCAGGACCCCGTCATTTCTCCTTTTCAGAACTGGCATGCCATAAGACCAACCAGAGAGCCACTCCTCAGTGTCAGGCCTATGGCCAGTGTATGTCACAGAAAGAGCCCAGTCACTGCAAACATGCTCTGGGTGAATATCTTCCCAAGGGATGAAAGTCTGACCCAGAAAATATAACGGGGGGAACTTTATGTAGTGAAGCTCCAGATTCTATCATGTCAGTCTCCCCTTCAAGTAAGGAAGCAGTTTTCTTTTGACAGATGTCTCCTGCTTTGAGGACTCTCAGGTTGCTACCACAACCTGATCATCGGGTTAAAAGCCAAACACACACCCTATCCAGGTGGAATCACAAGAAAAAACTTTTCCCAGACAGTGAACAACTTTTCCTAGCCAATGTTTTGGTGTACTTTTAGATAGAGTTAATATAAATTCTTTAGTACAGTTGCAAATGCAACACAACAAAATTCTCCAAGTAAAAAATAAATAAACTGTTGCATGTTTCTAAAGCACAAAGAGCCCAGTGTATTATGTTTCCACAGACTTTATACGTATTAGTTTTAAAATTTTCCCTTCGTACAGGAGATTCCAGTCCCACAGCCTTACCACTGCTGTTTGAACAGAAGCCCCAGTCTTACTCAGCATGAGCTGTTTGGTTGTGTTCAGAGGAATAAATCTAACGGGATAACATGCTCCTTGTAGACTCTAGTGACATTACTGTATATTAACATTTGGATTTACTTTATATTTTCAGTAAAATTACGTTTTCTTTCTAGTTCATTAGACAATAAAATACAATGAAAACAGAGCTCCAGAATTAAGTAGCTTTTGCTGAATTTTTTAAATTATTGTAATATGAAGTATACCTCATCTCTCTTCCTTCCCTACCAACTACTTTGTTGTAGCTGTTATTTCTACCACGAACATAGGCAAAATCAAAGAATTTAAAGTTTTTTCATTATAAAGGACTATCAGACTGACAAGTTTTAAGCCTGAAGGCCTTTGTTTTTAAGCCACTGGAAGGGTTCTGTTCATTCAAGTGTGTTAGTCACATGCCCCAAGTCAGCAGTGGGGGATCTGTAACATCTCCTCTTCCTGCCCCGTAAACAAATATGGTTTCACTGCAGGCTAATGTAAAGAAGAGAAAATAAGCTGTTGAGGGCTTAAGTCACCTTATACCATAAAACTCAGGGTCTGATAGGGACTAGCCAGATAACAATATGCAAGGAAGAAACTATAGAACCACGGAATTAATTGTGGACCTGTTTTGGAAGCAAATGATAAATGGTGGTACAGCCTACTCTTCAGCCTTTCTGCTGTGCCATGTGAAATGTTAGGTTTATATTTAAGCTACCTATCCATCTGCAAGGCAACCAAGAACAGCAGCCTAGAAACCAGCCTAGAATCCATCCTACTTCTAAATTTCTTGTAAAGATGGCTATTTTCTGAAATTCTGTACCTGCAGGTACTCTGCTGTGCAGAAATCTCCACAGGGCCTAAGAGCAGTGTTTCTGGACAGTGTTTGCAGAGCACTCAAGCACACTGTTCCCTATGTCTTGGGTAACACAAGCCTTTCAATTTGATCAAGTTAGTTCTCTTACAGATGGAGACATTTATAATTTGTTATTGTTATTGTTAAAACAACTGAGGTTTTGAAGGCAGGAAAAACCCTTATGGAATGAGGTTTCTGAAACATGACCAAGCCAAAGCCACCAAAAATAAGTCTGGTCTGTCTGCAAAACAAAACTCTTAGTCTGTCTCAGTCCATTCCCTGTGTTGAAGCTATGCTTCTGGCAAGACAAACTCACCTTGCCACTTAATCACCAGAGTAAAAACCTAGCCAACCTCAGGTCAGTAGTTGAACCCCAAGTCTTAATATTCACACAACAGACTGGAAAACATTAGAAGAATAAGGTTTTCATCTGATTGTATTCCTCTTCAAAGCAAATATACACAGAAGACAGGATTTAGAAACAGTCTAAATGGCACAAACAGCATGCACTGACTTCAGCGACAGTACTCCAGGTTTACGTCAGCAGAAGTGGAGAATATCATGTGGCCAACTGACACTCTCCAGATGCCCTCAGGGACCAGAATGCAAGAGAGCTTACTGAGATCACCGTTCAAAAATTAGTGAAGGTTCAGACTGTTGTCGTTTCCTTCAAATAGTTAACAGCAACCTTTCTTGGAAATCACTTTCCTCAGTAACTACTGGCTAGGATCTCATCAACAAACTAATCAAACTGCATAACATAAAAATAATTACGTTAGGGGACCTCAGAGCAGCACCTGAAAGAAACACTGAACACAAAACACTGTCCCCTTTTTCTCTTACGTCAAAACCATACAAAACAATGATTATAGGGAAACCATGATAAAGAGAAAAGGAAGAGATCTTGAGTTTTTCTGTGAAGGATCCCACACAGGATATTTACTCGGCCAGATGATGACTATGGAGAGAGAATTCCAGACATGTGGGTCTCAGCTAGGAAAGCCTTCCCCTGCCCTACACACCCACACACATCCACTTTGTGCTACTCTTAAGCAAGCTCCAGGATGAAAAAATAAGAATTATGGGTGAAATATTTGACATGAACATACACTCCTTGGCTTACACTGGCTTCTTGATGGATTGTCTTGAGAGTAAATGTGTACCATACAATTTTCCTTGAATAGAAGGAAATGCCAGATGTTTAAACAGTGACCAAGTTACCACTGAACTTTGCTGTCTCTACTAAAGAGAGCTGTATATTTGATTCTCTCTGAAGAGGTTTCATTGTCAGAGGTCACAGGTTTTGAGTTTAAGGAGACTGTATGTTAGTAATCATTAAGAACTCAGCAGTTATCTAGCAGATCCTATCACATATACTGCCATTATTTCTTCTTCCAAACATTGGGAAGTACTGAAGTAGTCATATATGAAGACTTCTTGACGGCCATTTCATACTGGTATACCAGTGTTGACTATGACTTTCTCGTACCCTACACGGATACCAAATCTTCGTATCAGGCTTCCTCCATTTTCTTCAAGCTAGCAACTTTCTTTGAACCTAAAAATTAACCAGAACATAACTAAAAGCACTAAACCATCATAATTCTATACTAATAAGAGAAAAATAAATATCTCCATGCTACTCACAGCTGATAAAATCTATTTGTGTTCAAAGTATTAAGAGACCATGTGAGGTATACAGTTGTTGGAAAGACATGACTGCAACAGTTTTTACTCTGTATTAAGCTTAAGCATCTTGTGAACCTAGTGGCCTTTCAGTTGAAAACACTCTGTTTGTTCTTTCTGGTGTGAGAAGCCAACATGCATAGCAATTCTCAAATCATATGACCTTCAGGAGAATAAACAGCTGATATTTGCACTTCATCATAAGTCAGGAAGGATGACTCCACTTCCTGATTGCTGTACTTACTGTAAATCCCAAAAACTGACTTTGAAATAAGAAGTTCCAGGAGCCCAGGTCTTCCCGAAAATTTATCACAATGGAAAAACAAAGTAGTTTACCCTTATTCCACGCCTACATCCCAAAGGAAAATAATATTCTACCTACTGATCACAGAGCTCTACCAACTGTTCCAGCTGATTCTATTGTTATGGTCTGGATTGCTTTCCTTGCTGGCTTTTAGTCTTGGAGAAAATTCATAACTGAAAAAATACAAAAAAAATCTCTTTCACTGATTTTCAGAAAACATATATGCTTAGGCCAATACTAAGTTTAGACCCATGATTATAATTAAAAAGGAAAAAATACCTCCTGAGATGACAAGCTCAGGAAAGACTACTCTGGCCCACCTGGTCCCCCGGTTATGCAGCTTATACCATTCTCCTTTCATTACTATTGGAAGTTATGGATCTCTTAGGTACGGAGCGTGCATCCACAGGTACCAAGTAGCTGATTTTCTCACAGACTTGATAGGATGGATAGCATTTCTAACTACTTTTAATTTTTAAAAAACCCTTATTGAGTATAGCAACAAGAAGAAAATCACCTCCTCTGTTACAAAATAATAAATTGAAAATACATGCTTTGCTTTTTCAGCTTAAATACTCCAATACTTGAAGGTCAGTGTCTTTGAATATTGCTGTTTCTAGCCACTGTGAGACAAAAAGTGAAGCATGCATGTTTAGTGCTTGCCTGTTTAATCTGCCATAAGATTTCTGCACTTACATGCATCTTGTAATAGCCACGTAACAATCCAGAATCTGTCCCCAGTTACTAGGTTGAAGCTTCCTGAAGCTTGGTTGAAGCCACCCAGCAATTCTGGCTAAATAAACAGCTAATTATAGCCGTATGTTGATAAGTGACAGATCTGTAAAGGAAGATTCTTGTAAAAAAATAAAATAAAATTAGTGGAGAAATAAATGTTCAACTTCACTGAGAAAGCTTTCACTTGAACTGAAAGCTGTTGACTCAGTATTTCAGTGCTGAACATTAATGGCGTGTGTAGGTAGCAATCATAACCAAAGAAATTGACCTCCTAGGATCTACAAATGCATTTTTTAAAATAGTGAAACTACAAAACAAAATTTGCAGCTTGTTTTGGAAGAGCCCCATTATTTCTTACTGAATGTTGATCTTAATGACAGTTACCTCACTATCCCAGGAGAGGCAGGAGGACACAGTCGTACTGCGTTTTGATATTTACTGGTATAGAAACCAAGCTTGTCAAGACGGTAGAATCAGTCACCTAGATTTTAACCCCTGTCTGTCTTTTTCCTTCCTAAAGAATGTAGTTAGGCAACAACGCAAGGACTTCCTGCATTTTAAAATTAGTATTTGCACAGTCTGATGGAAACGTAATGATGGGTCTTTGCTTCTGGTAATTGTGGGTTACGCTGCCACAGCAGTTTTGCAAGGGATGAAGGCGGTGGGGGGTAAATGGGGAGGATGTGGCCACCCCATTAAAAAACAAAGCGGTGGGAAGCTGTCCACTTGGCTGAGCGTGTTTCCCAGAAGCAGCGACAAGCTACTGAGATTCACCATAGAGCCCAGTTTATTTCCCTCATGGAACTGGCAGGGATGTAGTGCCTTCCTCACCCTCTCTCCAAACAATTTTCCTCCCATGGTAGAGTAAGAACTTGCTGATTAAGAATAGACCTAAAAAGAAAGTCCAGATTTTGAATGTAGGTGTAATGCCCCACTACAAACAGAAAGGTGTGTCTGCATCCTTAATGATTAACACAACTAGAATCTCTTATCTCTAGATAATCATCAGGGTGAAGCATGAACATCAAAAAGGTAATTCAGCCCCTCTCAGCCATATCTTGGAACTGCTTATTTCTCTCCATCATAATCTGAGGAGGATAGAACCATTTTCATCTGAACACAGGCCTCTCAGTTAGGAGGACAGAAGCTGATCTACCATGTTGATGCCACAGCCAGGCCCTGGCTAGATTCTCTTCCCAATTGCTTTTAAATGTGAGTGCCAGGGATACATGAGATATTTTGGCACAGATGCCTCCCGGAGCAGTGCTGTTTCAAAAACACTTCAATAATGCTGAAGTTTTCTGACCAGAATATTTGAAGGATCCTGAGAGAGCTAAGGACCCAACTTTCAATGAATCCTCCTATTATGTTAGCAAGGCATTTAGCTGCCTAGGTGTTTCCTGCCACTGGAATAAAGGGAAAGAAGCTAAAACATACATGACACACTAAAATCTATTATCATTTGACATTACCTGCTTCAACATGATGCTATTTTGTCAGGGAATAACCTCCTGGGCTTGTAGTATTGAAGAGCCTTTGTTGGCAGCATACATAAAATCCAGATTTCACAACTGTAAAATGGCACATCTGATTTTAGCCGCAGATAAAAGCATAACACAAGTCTTCCACAATTCAGCTGATGATGATTACTAGTATAAGGTACTTTTCAGATTTCTAAAGAAAATGAACCAATTATCCTGTCCAAGTAGATTTGTACTCCATCCTCCATCTATAAAGAAGGCATTTCTACATTTTTTTTATTTTGCTGAGAGATAAGTAACATACAGTGTAAACTTTATAATGCTACAACCCTTTTTATAATTACTACCATGTATTTGCCATCTCTTGCATTGTTGTCAAGAATTTCAATGAATGCTGTCTTTAGCCATTATCTGGGGCAAAAAGTGAAAAATCACCCTGCTTCATTGGTGAGAATTTTCCTACAGACTTTATCTATCTATCTATCTATCTATCTATCTATCTATCTATCTATCTATCTATCCCATTCCTTGAGCTTACAGGGCCTCTAGAAAGATGGCCCAAAGCACTGTGAGTATGCAAGTGTTTGTCTTGAACCCCTTGCCAAGCAGTTTGGCAGTTATGAAATGAATGGTAAGCATGTTGGTTTCACTAGAAATCATATCTGGCAGATGGGTAAGTGCCTTAACTTCATTCACTGACGTTGCTTCAGCCCAAATTTTGCATGTAATTTCACAGAATTAGAGATAAGAACTCTGACACACGTCACTGATTGTTCTGAAGAACAGTTTTCCTCTGCACCATCACAAGTGACACATGAAATCATGGTCACTCTTGTGATGATCACAGTTCAGAGGTTTCCATGTGTTCATGGCTTCGCTACAAGAGCGGGAGACATTATTAAGTGAAGACAGCTGATAGACTCCTGAAACTTGCCAGCTTTGTCAAAATCTTCAAAAGCTTTAAATAGCATTTATATTGTCAGCACCAACCAATAAAGCAAAATCAAACATAAAGCCTTCATATTCCTTTCCAAGAGTTCATTCTCCTGTCTTCATAAAATCCACCAGCCAGAGCACAAATGACCTTTTTTTTGAACACTTCTCACTACCGGCAGGATGTCATCGTGAAGGTGAATCGCAAAAGAAAATGTAACTAATTAACGTTGACAGCGCATTTATTTGATGAAGTATCATCTTGCAAAGCATGGAGTCCGTTACAGACACATGCTCCCAGACTGAAGAAAAGAAATCACTGTCATTCTGCTTAACTGCAAGGCTTCTCTAGCTCCCAGGCACCTTCCAACACAGGTTCATGTGATCCCAGCAGTGGTATCCCTACGCTTAAAGCACGCAGGCAGCAAATCTTTGTAGCCTTCCTAGGTAAAACTGCAAATTGGTGTATTTGATTCATAAGAACTGTTTCTGCTTAGAGTGTGGAAGTGTAAACTGGTTGGGTTAATCTGCAAAAGATTAAAAATAAGTATCACATTTAAATCTCCATTAAGTTAATTGATATTCACAAAACATGTCCAGTAACTAGCAAATCTCAGATTATTTACCTTTGATAAAGCAGTGTGAAGTGGAGAGTTCTGTGTCAGGGCCCCTCCTGGAGGGTTGGCTCCCCAGATTCAGGGCCAGTGCAGCCGTGGGCTGTCCATCACTAATGAATGCATTACATTTCATGCTCACCCACAAAAATTAATATTTTCACTTATTATGAGATATGAAATAAGTAAATGATTCTCAGTGGATGCCACATTGTAACAAGGGATCTGCTGAACCACAACCAGTTACCCATGTGCATGGTGGGCGACTCGGGGAGGGCTGCGTGGCCACCCTCTCCCACAGGAGTTGCCCCACCAAAAAAGTTCTCAGACAGCCTAATACCCTCACGGGCAAATAAAACACCTAGGATGCTGCTGCACAAACTGCAGCCAGCAGAGAGACATTATGTCTGACCGGCTGAAGCTTCCTGTGTGCAGGATGGACCTCGGGCTGAAATAAAACCGGCAGCAAAGTATGCGGCTGCACTCATCCACTTACCACCTGAATTTAGCTGCTTCAGTCCCTTTGCCATGTGTCTGAAATAGTATTGCACATATCTGCATTAAACCCGAGACAGGTATTGCATATTCTTCCCCAAATCCTGTACCTGTTTGCTCTGGAAGCATGACAGGCTTGCCCTGAGAAACAGCAGGTAACTGAACAGATGGAACCTCTTTGTACAGTATAAAATGGTTACAGAGCTCACTCAGACCAAGTTTCCACTAACTCAGTGGTTTCAGGGGCCATGTTTGTGACCGTGAAGAAGCACCTCCATTCTCAGAGGGGAACAACTCTGTGTCCTATCCACTGGACTCCACTACCTTTAAACAAAAAGTATTGCCTGCTTTACCGCAAAAGCGGATGAAAAATGCAGTGCTTTTTGACACTTTGCCAGGAACAACTAGATGGAAGAAAATTTAGGAACAGCTTCAGCACTTGAAGGACAACTCCAGGTCAAACGTCCTCACGGCAGTTTTAGCAGCCCATGGTGTTTTCCTGGTTGAATGAACAATCTCATGGACTAGAAGAACCACTCCTCTTGTGTTCACCCATATCCTGGAAAGATTACCATCTTTGGTCCAGACAGCCACAAGAGGTCTAGCCTCCAGTCATAGCAGGGGTGGCAACCAAAACTGGAAGATTACTACCAAATGAAGTGGGAGAACAGCTATCACAGAATTTCCCATATGCTACATTAACAAACTGAATTACAAATGTATTTATCCTTCAACAAAAGAAGTTTGTCCTTGATGGGACACAAATTTAATAATGAAAAGAGAAGTTCATTTTAAAATAGTTTGTACCTGGTTATGCTGTAAAAACACTGACATAATCAAGGTAACTGCTGATTGCAGCAGAATCAAACCTTAACTTAATTTGATAAAGCAAAAGCATCCCTCAGGGGAAAACATGCAAATATCTTCATCTGTATTTTGTCATTTAACAATTGAACAGAAACCACAGTTAATCTGTGCTATTGCTTAAATATCAACAGCACCAGAAGGAATTCAATTTAATACATATGCAGTAATAATAATCAAGTATTCTGTTTTTTTTTGTTTACTCTTGCATTCCAGCGATGTCTAGATGTAAATGAGGTATAATGAAATGTTAGGGAGACATATCAAGATTTGGTCAATGAATTATGATAGGACTAGAACTGTCAGACCTATTGAAAAATATACAAAAAAGTTTAGTCAAGTTTCACATGGATCATTAATAAAGACTCTTTCATGAAATCTGGCATCCCTGAATGACCTAACCAGTTCTGCATCCACACCTGGAAGAAGTGGGAATCTCATCAGATGGAGTGGTTTGGTACATGTTAGTAAACACTTCTATACACAAAACAAAACCAAGAATTTACAATCAGATAATGGAAAACTGCTTATCAGCTTCAACTGATTTGCTCTTGAAAAGGAAATCTTAAATACATGTTAGTTTTTTACAAAAATACTGCTTCATAGAATGACAAAATAAAGATCCATTTCTGAAGAATGATGTAGTTAGGGTGGTAATGGGGGCTGTAAGAAGCAAAAACTCAGAAAATATATCTTAACTCTGTCTCTTCAGGGCACTTGTATACCTGTATCTCCAATGACCTCAGTGATAATGTGTTCTGTACATAAACAGTTCAGGATCAATCATTTTAAAAGTTTAATATTTGATCTGTCCTCAAAAGGCAAGTTCCGCAATCAAGCAGCAAGTCTGTCTGAGAATTACCTATATATACACAAATACCAAAGCTTCATAATTCTGGATTTTTCCTCACAGTAGCTAAACTAGTCTGCACTGAACCATATCATCAGCCAGAATCTGAAAGCAGATTCTGGACATCTGACCACTATGAGCAAGAGATCAGCCCCAAATTTAACACTGCACATAACTGCTTCTCATTAACCTAAAAGCTCAGCACAGAGCTACCACAGGGATTTTTCTGTCACACTAGAGTTATGAAACTTAGCAAGGAACTTCTGTTTCATAGTGCAGAACACCCCTTGCCCAGTTTAGTCCTTATTTTCATGCCCAGAAGAAATGCTCAAAGCCTAGAATATCTATGCAAATAGCACCAGAAGAAACACTCTGCTCAGCCTGCCTCCCACTGATGCCACAGAACCCACCAGCAGCAGGACACTAACACGATGATAGAGGAATCCCAAAGCACTGCATTGCTAATTCACACACAGAGAAGCGACTGTAACATGGTAACTACTAAGTGAAAAATTAAAATGTTGCATGCATTAACAAATGCATGATAAAGTAAGATAAAAAGAGTGATTTTTCTATGCTAAAACTTATGAGTATAAAAACTAAGATACCCCCCCAGTGGAAGCAAGCAGCAATTGCTGGCTTGTTGGTGACAGGTCTTAATTTGTCACAGAGACTTACCAGCAGCACAATGATGTGATGACTCTCATGCTACAAAAGCAATTATTTTTGCAAAAGACCAGATCACTTTACATTCTGGAGCTATAGAAATAATTAACATGCAACTAAATTTGTCAAACTATATAAGCACAGCACTCTACAACATTAGAGACTGTGCTTTATTCACGCAGTTTCAGTTCAGTGCACGTAACAGAACCTTGTCACTTTGCCCAAAGGATATGTGAGCCCCCAGGAGCTCAACCCAGAGCTGGAAGATCGCATGGCAGGAACCTGGGGATGGCAAATTAGCTCACGGTATTTGTAACATCTTCCACAACCAGAGCCCCGAGGTAAAAGAAAGTTGGCATGCTGTGAATCAAACAATGCTTGAACTTAACAGGGAGATTAATCTTTAGGCAAATAGCACTGATTCTCACTTTACATTCCCAGGGATTCACGTCAGCCAAACAATATTTATGGTTTTTTTTCCTGCGTACCTTTTATCTACACTAATAGACCTTAGGGATATGCCTTATATCTGCATTAATACATCATAGGGATCCATTACACCTTTATAAAAACCTAACCTAAATTTTTCAATGGCTTTTGCATAAGTTAATAAGTAGACATCAAATATCTGATAAAAATTTAAAAATAGACACTTTATCTCTTTTTCTTTTTCCATTTTATGGACCAATAAAACTTTCAGGCTCAAGGCACAGTTGTTACAGGTCATATTTAGCATGAACAAATGCTTCCTAAGCAAATGAAGCCGTCTGCCACTCTGCTTTTTGCTAGTCCATCCACTTGTCCTTGCCTGAGACTCTTTAAGCCATCTGACCACCTCCAACTAATCTTTGCCAGAGGAGAAAAAGATCTCAGAAAATCTTCTGAGTTCTCCAAGGATCAGCAGTTAGGCATCTGGAGATCATAGGAACATCTGATAAACCAAATTTAATTGTCTGGCATTAAAAAATGACAAATAGCTTCCTGCTTGCAAGAAAACCATATTTTATTGGGAAAACACAAACTTGGAAAAACCTGAAAAAATAACAGCAGATGAGACCGTTATCCTTCAGAGTACATTGGCAAAAATTTTGATGTAGTCTGCCTCCATTCACGATGAGTAGCTACAAAGGTATTCCCCCTTCTGGTGAGACCACGCTAAGGGAGAACAGACTCAGCAGATCTCAGGTGAAGAGGAGGTAAATCTGTTGCCTTTGATGGATATTTGGATTTGAGGATTCCACCATCTACTCCATCTGCGAAGAGAAGCCTCCGTACAATTCAGGCATTAAATGGTGGTGCCTGCGATGTCTGCTACCTGCACTGATCAACAGCCATCCTTGCTGGCTGCAGTCACTGCTGGCTAGTCCTTACAGCAACCACTGAAGTGCAGTACAGCTCTTTCATCAAAAGATTGAGTGCAGATTCATCCTCACAGGATCTGTATTTCAAAACAGGTAACCTTTTACATGGAGGCTTTTCCTGTCCTTTAACAAACAAGGAATAAACTTCCCACAACCAACAAAACTCTACCATTTTGAACTGCAGACTACAGAAAGCACCACACCTTCCTTCAGCAAATTTACATCTATTCCCACCAGGGCTGACCTTAAACAGCAAAGCCCCAAGCCATTACCCCCGACCAAAGCAAGCCTGACCCACTGCGGATGCTTTCACATGTTCTTGGACAGATGCCCACAAATCACTCTGTTCCCCTACATCCCTGAGAGATGTTGTTGCTGCCCCACTCTGTCAGCCTTTCAAAGTTGCCGGCCTTAAGCCTCATCACCTACTCAGGTTCAGCTCCTAGACCCTGAGAAGCAACACCATTACATCCAGTAAAGGACAGAGCCTCTGGGGAAGATCAAAGATTTACCCTGGTGTCATGCCTTAAGTTCACAGCCCATTAGACCAATACCTCCTAAAGCAGAAGCAAGGAAGCACAGCACAGGCTGCTTTCACCACGGAGCTCCACCCACACAAGGCAGAAGATGAGGTTAGCCCCCTGCTGCCATTGCCACTGACCCAACTAGCCCTGCTCTATGTGTGAGGCTCGCTTTGGCTCCCTCCCTGCTCCCCGCCGCCACTTCCAGCAGATCCCAGTCCCCCTGCACCCGGAGCAGAGCGCTTGCTTTCTCAGGAGCTCTCTGGTGGCACAGGGTGGGATGCATCTGGCTAGCTTGACCCTGTCAGGAGCTGCCGAGCTGCAAAAGAGGGCCACCCTCAGCCCCCTTCCACAACAAGGACTTCCCAAACACACCAAGCCCACCCCAACACATCTGGTTTCTTTATTAACTCCTTTCACCTGCTTTTCCCACCAATCCATAGCATGGCTGATGGATGGAGGATGGAGTAAAATCTGTACTTTACTTCCACAGGTGAAAGCCCTGCCCAGCCTGCTGAAAAATGCTGAGATGTCAGAAAGAGCAGCGCATGACAAAAATGTGACTACAGGTCTCCCCCTCCTTCTTCCTCCCTCACACATGTGAGACTAGGGCAACTTGAACCACCCTCTTCTAGACTAGGCCTTGGCACCTCAGACTTGTTAATTCTGGTTGGAGGAGCTCTAATTTGCAGCATTTATGTCATATTGTGGTACTTTAAACAGCAACTGTGATGTGTTTTGGATGTGAGGGAGATTGATTACCGCTTTGGGATTTTATACATCAAATCAGTCTTTGTTCAAGACTGCCCCAGGTCTGACGCAGTTCTTCTCAAAGTATTTATTTATGGCTGGAAGGCTCTTTTCTAGAAAGGAAAAGAGAATTTGGTGATCAGCTGCTGAATACACTGGTGAGTCTGGAGCTTGCCTACACCAAATCCCTTGTGGTTAATCACCAGCTGAGACAACACACTTGTTTGTTAGACAGTTTTAGTAAGGACTCAATTCAGCGCATGATTTTTACTTTCAGTACTAACTGCATAGATTAATTCTATTTTATTCCATTGGATATGACAAATCTTTCTTGTAATTTAAGATAATAACATGTTAATCTGAATTCCCATAGGCAGAAAAGACTGCCATAGCATTCCTTCTTCAGGCTTATCTTAGCACAACATGGTTCAGCTAATAGAGTCTCATTCCACCTGCATGCAAGAAACAATTCTTTGACTATATCCATACACAAATACACCTGGTTTAGACAATAAGTATAAAACTGGAGTCTGAGGGGATTGCACTGCACCTGAAAAATAAGCAAGCAATTGAGAAGTCTGATAACCTAACTCAAAATGTTCAGTTTTCCATGTCCTAGAACGGTTGTGAATCCTGTTAAAGAAATCTCTGGAAGGGAAAGTGGGGGGATTTTGAGAGAATCCCACTCAAAATATTTCATGTCCACATGCAAATGACAGCCAGTACTGTGCCTAGCCTCTTCTGTCACCTCGTAATACTGTTTTGAAACTAGAGAAAAAAAATGACAGCAAAAATTTTGGGAGAAGGCAAAATGCCAACAGTTATGTTATTCAGCATCCTTCATGAAATAAAAGATTTATACACTCCTTTAACAGGCTTACAGGTGCTCTCATACTGGATTTGAATGTAAGTGCAAGAAAGTACTTGAGATTTTTTCTAAATCTCAAACTCATCTTTATATGTGGAAATGTATTTGATCAAAATCACAAAATTTATCACTGAGACATCTTCTGCTGAAATTTATTGGCTACAAGGCAATTCCAATATTAAAGGGTCATGCAAATTGAATTCTTTCATCTTTCCATCACTACTTCCTTTTTCAGAGGACCTGACCATCCTGCCTTTTTGGGTAGCTATAAATAGCATCAAAAGAGGAATTTTTGTATTGCTGGAGTTGAATTGCTTTTAGATTTTTACCATTTATTTTTCATCAGTCCACCAACTGCCTTTATTTGGATAGGGCAATATTGACTTTGTTTCTTTAACCAGGGAATGAAAATTGAACAGAATACCATCAATTATCCAGTATCTACCCTTCCCCTATTATAAGAGATGAGCATCTTGCAGGGACAGAGAGAGATGATCTTTTTTGAGGGATAGGCATTTTGAAAAGTCATGTAAGATACTAATTAGGTTGTGAGAGCAGCTTACATTCTTCTACCAATTACACAGGCTGCTTTTTTTTTTTAAGAATCCAAAACATCCAGGCCTTGGAGGAAATATTTTCAACTTTCAGATGAAGCTCGTTCTTCTTTTCTTCTTTTAGTTCTTTGTAAGAGAAGGCAACAATACAACTTTATCTATAAAGAACCAATAAATGTCTGGACCTTGGATAAGGACATTACCCACGTGCAAATAACAGGCTATACTTGGCTTTAAAGTTATGCTTGTTCTCTAAATACTTACGAACTAACTAGGCAGATTAGACTACCTGTCTGTTAACCAATTCTTTTTTTCTTCTTCTTCATTTAGGTTTAGCAGAAAAATTTTAAGAAATCAAAAGGTGCAAAAGGGTCAGTAACATGTCTGGGATTCATGTCCTCCCGCCTAACCTGCACAAGTCATTTGTTTCCCTCCTTTTTGCCCATCTGTGACATACGGGCATTTTTTACCCTTGGTACTTCTGGTATTGCAGCATACATCACGAGGACAGCTCAGATTTCTAAAGCATTTTGGGTCTGGCAGGCAGCAAGGGCAATCAAAGTTTTCAAAAGTGGGTTTGTATAGTTTCATAAATTGGCTGCCCTGACATCTTAACCTTTCCTTGTATCCTCTTGAATAACATCCTTACCATAAAAGTATGGAATGCTCATTCCAAAAAGCAAGTATTTCTTAAAGCTCCCAGTGGGCAAGAAGTTAGGAAAAAAATCTCATTTCTCTAAAATAAGCAAATTTTATCAAGTATTATAGTTAGATGGCCAGACAGTAGCAGTGTCTTCAGACGTCACAGAGCAGTACTGTACATTTTAAAGATAAAACTTACTACTACTTTTAAGTTCTAGAGTACTCTGGGAATACTGGCTTTAGGCATGCATATACTATAGCATTTTTAGTCATACAAGCACTAATAAATAATGCTTATGCATTTGCATATTACTGTCTTTTCACAAATATGTTAGATTACTCATTAATTTACTATAGGTGCTGTACAGAGGCTATTTTTATGATTGCTGCAATAACACAGAAGCCCTATTTGGCAAGACACATATTTAAGATAGACTGACCCCCTTCTGAAGAAAACTGGAGAGGATGAAGTATCGCAAGCTCATAAATGCATGTATCTGAAACATTTAAACATAGTCTCAACAATTAATCCAATTACTGAACTCAACATTGTAGAAGGACATAAAATATGGGAGTTTGGAACACAAATTCACCACCACCTCCCACAAGCTTTAGTTAAATGGTGTTCAACTACACCCATAATCTCTGAAGACAGTTGAAGTCTAATATCGATTACTGTTCTAATGATACACAAAGCTATAAAAATAGACCTTTGCAACTTCACATTATTGGTAGGGTTGTGTGCTTATTATATTTCATGTATAGCACAGCAAGTGATTTACATGTAGATATTTTAGTGGGAAGCAAACAGGCTGCAGAAAGTCCTAGTATGTCCTAATGCTTGGAGCAAAGATGCCAAATGTACATAAAAAAATGGACTCTGAATTCCAGGCAAATCAAAGCTTATTAAGCATATAAATTACATCTTAATTTATTAACTAGAAAATAAGTTCTGGAAAACATTTTAAATTATTACTTCCATTTCTTTCACGATATTTGAAAGCATATGTTATAATCATTAAATAAACTGTAATTTAGAACTGGGGGGGTGGGGTGTTAAACCCTACACACAACACAAAAAACCCTATCTTTAAAGAATTCATTTCTCCCATGCTGAGGAAACGTAACTTTTGTATATGTTTGCTTTGATGATGAGAAACCTTCTCTCCCTCTGATCATGAAACAATGCTGGAACCTCAGGCCTGATGTGAGGACAATGCAACCCCCTCTGGAGTATATAAGGTTCATAAACGCCAAAGTCCCTCAGGATCGCAGACGTCACACTACAAGCACTTGAAAAAGAGGTCTTTAACTCGGGCAGAGCCTGGTCCAGTTAGCCTCCTGCAATGCAGTATTCACATGTATGCAGCTCAAAGAGGAGCCGTTGGGATTAATCTACTAAGAAATGGTACTGTGTCGCCTTAGTGAGTGGGGCTGCAGTCGGGCATCACCACGCACCCCCGCCAGCAGCCTGCAGCTTGAGACCAGCTGCTCCCACCAGCTCCCTTGTTTCGGAGTTGCTGCAGAGTCACACGCTTCATGTCATCTCGGAAGAAGACACAGTTTTGAACTCGGAACACAAGCCCAAAAGACAAGTCAGGCTATTAATTCCAGGACCACAAATTGTGCATACAGCTGGGATTACCCCAGGCCATGTGCTTGAGTGAGAGGTGGAGCAGACGCCGTTGTGAAGACGGGGAGGGGGGGTAAAGAGCCAACACTGCCAGATGCCCAGTGGCAGAAGGCACGTTCTGGACTGGTCCCCTGCTGCAGGTGACCAGAGATAGCACTTTGGTTCTCACCTGAAAAATGAGTCAGGCACTTCTGACTGACCTTGGTCTCCTTGTGTCACTGAAAACCAACATTCTTTTTATCTTGGTCTATTAAGCATTAATAGGAAGCTTCTCCTGCTTCATCAGCTGGGAAACAATTTTGCCTGAAGCTGCCAGTGCACTTGTGACAGCCAAAAAAGAAAGACATGGCCATCCTGCAGGGGCACCATCCTAATCATCTAACTTGACAAGCCAGCTGTGGACAGAGCAGACTGGCCTTAGGCAGGGGACATAGGATGATTGTAAAGACCATCTTTATTCTTCACACAGAGCTATAGCTAAATTGGAATTGGATTATTCGGGCACTTGTCTGACTGACAACCCTGATTCCTTTGGCTATTTTCTGATCTTTCAATTCAGCTCCATCCATTCACAGACTAAAACATTACACAAATACAGACTTTTCCTGCAGCATTTCTATAGTCTTTCCAGTTATAGGCCACAGTAGCCTAGAAGTCATGGCCGGGCACACAGCCCAAGAACATAGTGCCCCCTGATCCTGAGACCGATGCATGAGGAGTAAGACAAGGAGAGTCCCACCAGCCCTTTGAGATGAAGGCTTTCTGCACAACCCACAGTGATTGCAGTGACACAGGCTTAGTTTACACCTAGGAAAAGAAAATGTTGTGCACACAGCTCTCCTTTGCCCTGCAGGAGAAGAGGCGGCTGAGCGTACATTTTTCCTAACAACAGGCTTTCTGCAGAACATGGGGTCCCAAGGGAAGAAGGAGACCTTCAGGTTCAAGGACCTTCAAGATTCCTAAAAACCAAGCTTTGTGTCTGGCCAGTCCCCTAAAAAAATTAGTGGGTAGATGACTTTTGCTTTTTATTCCTCAGTACTAAATAGGAATGAGTATTTTTCCACTAAGTGCACAAGACCCACATTCTGAGCATTCCTGCAGTACCATTCAGTCATAGTTTGACAACATTTTCAAGTGACAATCTTATTGTTCTAACTATTGTTGTATGAAGAGCTGGAAGTAGGCATCAGACTCAGTTCCAACTTAAAATTTGTTATGTCTGCAAGAGGCAGCTGTTGCAGGGGGAGGAGTAACTCAGGATAGGAGCAGAATATAACTGTGGAGATGTCCTTCCACTTTGTCAGATAACAGACAGGAAAAGACAGTCGTCATTTGTTCTCTCCCAGCCCAAGGCTATTCAGAGACGAGAATTACTGGCCAACTTTTAGGCTTGGAAATGGAGTTCATCTGTTCTCTTACGGAATGACTGGCTCACAGATTTTGTTATCCACTAGTCTGAATTCCTTATACAATGACTGCTTCCCAATTGCTAGACTATAAGAAAAAAAAAAATCCTAGGTAGAAGATAAGGTTTGGAAGAGAGCCAGTAGCTCATAAAAGCAGGGGTGACAGCTAAATAGCCAGCTGGGGATGGAAAGACCAAGCACAGTGATTTAAAAAGAAAAAACAACCCAAGACCTGTTTTCTTTAGTAGGTAATTAGCAGTTGCCTCAACAAGGAAATAGAGGCTATCTTTCTGAAGCAAAACAATACCACAGCAGGGTCCTCTCAAGATTCCCATCATGTAGTTGTGGTGAGGGGCCTGCTTTAAGTTTAAGAAAGCACTGGGGCTCTAGCACACATTAAAGCTCAGGTGCTGATCCGCATGTTGGATTTCTGACAGCGTGAGTAAAGCTAAAGCGCACTGCCCTGATACAATCTGCTACTGGGGACACCTTCAGACTTTGACCCTGTTGCTTAAGCAGCAATTACAGACACATTTCACTACCAGGCACAAGGGGAGTTTTCTGATACGTTTAATCATTTATACTGTAGTATTCTGCAGAAGAACACATTGCAGTACATAAACGATCCATACGGACTTCCACCTCCAGTGAGATGCCTCCATCCAAGACACTCCTGGACCAGATCATTTTTCTATCAAAAGCAGAGAGAATACATCTAATTATTTCCTGCTGTCCTCTCTGTGCCTTTTTAATTCCATTAAACAAACAGACAGTGTTTGGCATATGAGTAAGAAATGTAGTGTAACAGAAAATATGCTAGAAAGGAAATGATTACTAATCACTGCTTTTTGCCCAAGACAGCTAAAATGACCTATTTCCTCAGCTCATCAGCTGAGCAAACTACTGACTTCAAGATGTGAGAAACCATTCTTGTTCTTTGGTTCCAAACACAACTTTGTTTCTGTAATGAATTCGAGGAGCAAATATGACCTGGGCTGAAAGAGAAGCACACAAGAACTACATTCATCCCAAAACAGAAGACATGAATGGGAAGCAGAGAGGCAAACCTAAAACATAGACTAACAGTTTATTAAATAAGTTTAACAATTTTAATATACGGGACTCAAGAGAGCATCAGTTAGGCTAACAACTTCCCAGGATATTCCAGGACACGTTATGAAGTAAAATGTAAACTACGCTTAAAATAATACTGTACTTTGGGCAGCAGGAAGATTAAAAGTTAATCAGAGCTCTCAAGCAACTGATTAGCTGGAAATTAATCACATATCTAAGGGGCCTGATTCATTATCTACTGCAGTTAAAAAGTATCAAGTACCATATGAACATTTGGGTTTTTGTTATATACTTACACTTTTCTTATACTCCATTAAACTACTGGGGTGTCTCAGTATTTCCAAGACTGAACATAACCTTGTGACAAAGTAATTAATCACTATGTATGCTTTAGAGTTAGCATGGTGAGCCACAAGCTCAGTGTCCAGAAGTTTTGATTCAGGAAGCTTTAATTTTGTGGTGGCTTGTTTTTACCAGGAATGAGAGGAGGTAGTCCTCAAACATCAGCTCACCTGAGAATTTCAAACGGCGAGTTAAAATCATATATTTACAAGTGGCTTTGGGGCCTCCCTTTTACTTTTCTCTGACTCAAGAACAGCACTAAAGGTTTCTTTCCCCTAAGAAAAAAAAAAATCCCTCTGAACTGAAGCAAAATAGGGATGCTTTACCAAGAAAATGCGCAAAAATACAGAGCTGTAAACAATATCCTTCCATAATTTCAGCTCTATATTGTTCTCAGACCCATGCCAAGGAGGAATGACCCCACTCCAAATAAAATCTAGTCCTATCAGGAAGAAATTAGTTACTGGCAATACCATTACCTGAAACCAAATACAGTCTCAGGAAGACAGAATTTAATACTGAATTAACGCTTATATATATCCAGCCTTGTCTTCAAAAGCCAGGAGACTTGCTTGAAAGAAAGGGACCTACTATGCAGACCTTCTACACCTTACACATAAGCATACACACAGGCTATGTGTAAATTGGCAGGTAATCCAGCTCCGTGCAAGCGGATGAGTCAAGCCAGGCAGCTGGCGTAAGGCCCCTGCACCTACAGGAGAGTTTCTACTTCAGCCCAGCTTTAGCCTGGTTGGTGGCAGCCCGAATGTTCCCCATCGCAGAGGCGGTGTGAAGAGGTGCGATGGACCATCCGGAGACAACTGGATCTCGCTTAGGATGATGAAGATTTGGTGCCGTTAATTCAAAGACACACTTAGGCCGTCATGAACAGCTCCCGCTCCCCTCTTCTCAGTTTATTGTCCCCTCCTGCTTTGCACTGCTCCGCGCCATCATCCCCAGGACACCACCGTGCCTGTGGCATTTTAGGTGAGCTACAGGACGAAGGCAGGCTTGCACTCTCGCAAGCGTCTGCCTTTGCTCCCGTGTGCCCGCAAGGAAGGCAAGTGCCAGCCTGAGGGCTGCTGGGTGAGACAAACTCCAGCCGCAGGAGGGGAAAAAACCCTCCAGCGACAGCGGAGACAGACTTTGCCACCTCACCCCGGGAACCAGGGGCTCTCCCACCCCAACCCCACCCCGCAGCCTGCCATCTGCCTGGCAAGGGGCCTCAGAGCTCACCTCCTGTTGGTTCTCCAAAGTGTGTGGAATGGCTCTTGGTTACAGCAACGTTTTGGTACAGGACACTTGGGGTGAGGAAAGCTGTGCGCCCTCCCCCGCCGCCCACTGCTCCTCTGCGGATCGGACAGAGACATCCGATTCCTCACAGGGCTTCCACCTTCCCGAAATATCTGCCAGCCCTCCTTGAAGGAGGCGAGGTGAAGGTGACACCACAGACCTACGGGGGGG